>RJWJ010005778.1:0-66204 GCA_004363605.1 Indri indri
AAGACGGCAGGGGGCAGATGTGCGGCTGCCTGAGCCGGAGAGAGCTGGCTGGTTGAAGTTGCGGGGGGAGTAGACAGGTGGGGATGAGGGGTGCTTACAGGACCTAAGAGAGACGTGTGGGGACATCACAGCATGGGCAGCCAGATCACTGCTGGGGTCCCCAATCCCCCCAGCATGACCTGTTAGGGACCAGGCCACAGAGTTCCGCCACCTCCCTCAACATCTCCCCCCAGTGGAAAAATTGTCTTCCATTAACTTAGGAAGGGAAGGGTGGCGGGTCCCCCGGCACAGTAGGAGGCAAGAGAGAGAAGCTTCATTTGTATTTACAACTGCACTGCCCCCCACCCCACCCCCGGGGAAAGATTGTCTTCCATGAAACCAGTCCCTGGTGCCAGAAATGTTGGGGACCACTGTGGAAAAGCATCACCAGGACATGTGGTCCAGTAGGTCAAAGTTGAGACCATTCGTTCACTGTTGAAGTTGAAGGTGAGGGACTTAGGACAGACAGATGGAAAAGGGACAAGCACGCTGAGAGGTGGTGGTGAACACAGAGCAAGGCCACCAGGCGGGCTGTGGTCAGGCCCGCTGTCCGTGCAGGAATGCAGACCAGAATCCCAGAGGCCATTCTGACAGGCCCTCGCTCCACACCCCATCCAAATCTTTTTGCTTTTATCTCTCAATGCATTCGCTTTCCCCTCACTTCCACCCCAGCACCACCTTTGATCAAGCCAAGTTATCTTTTGCTTAGACTGGAAAAGACCCTTAACTGATCTCTCTGCTTCCACACTGCTTCCTTCTTTTCTTTTCTCCTTCCTATACCCAGAGGGACTTTTTAAAAAATCAATATGATCATGTATCAGCCTGCACAAGCTTTTCATGGCTCTTAGGACCGAGTCAAAATCCCTTAATGAGAGCATGGTCAAGCTCATAGGTATTCTTCTGCAGCCGTGTGTTCTGCTAGGCTCTGCTGTGAGCTGTGCTGGCCATCACTGGCCTTCCTTCGGGCCATTGTCCTCACCACCTGCACCCAGCTCTTGTGACTGCAGTCCTCTCCATCTTCTCCTTCAATCTACCTGACCTCTCATCCCCCTAATCAGAGGTCAAGCATGGTGGAAACTATCCCCGATCTTCCCATCAGGTCAACCCTTCCTCCCTACTTTGGGCAGTCATAAAGCACCACATATTTCTCCTTTTTGGCACTTATACAGTTGAAATTCCTTATTTATTTGTGATGAATTGATTAATAAGCTTCCTGAGGGAAGAGTCATTTTTGCATTTGCTCAGCATTGTATCTCTAGAGTGTAATATACTGTTTAGAATATACTGCGCACTCGGTAAATATTGGTTGACTGAATAAATACATGCATGCAAGAATGAATGAGTACATTAATGAAGAAGCAGAGATGAATCTGCCTGAAGGCAGAATCAGGGCGTGGGATTGTATAACAGTGTGGGGTTGTCAGGAGGCACAGATAACTGAGTCCTCTTCTCTGGAGATGGCTCAGATCTTCCCCAAACATACCCATCCCCAGGGCTGACCCTTCGAGTCAGAAGGGTCTTCATTCTTCTACAAGGTTTAGGAATGCAGAGGCTGTATTCAGTTGGGTCATCTCTGCATCCTCTGCACAATGTGTTGAATGTAGTGGGTGCTCAGTGGGTTTTTTTCTCTGAGTGAATGAGTCACAGAAGTGCTGCCCAGGGAGGAATAATTCCCCACATTCTCATCTGCTCTCCCATTTTACTGTTGGGCAGTTGGGCTGGGATGTCTGATAGCCACTGGGGTTGGTACAAGCTGATGCCTTTGAGTGTGTCTTAGCTACACTCCCCTGGGAGAAGATTCTGAACACTGTATTTTGATGTGTTAGGCCATTCACAATCAGAGGTTTAACCTCTCCATCTCAGCCGTGCCATGTCGTGACACACCAAACCCAAACTCTCTCAGCCAAGGGTGAATTTGGACTAGGGTTGTTGTCATTCCCCTGGGATGCTAAGCTAGGTCACAAATTCTCCTCCCCTCCAGGGCCTGGGAGTACCTCTGTTTCCTCAGTGGTTCTGAGAAAATAGCTCTTCCAGAAAGAATAGAACCAGGCCCCAGTCTCTTGGCAGCCAGAATTGGAGGAAGAATGTAAGCTAAGCCTCATCCCTTTCCCTACACTTTACAAACATCTCATTCTTTATTTCTCTCCAACAACATGTGATGACCCTTTGGCAAGTCCTTAGTGCTAAATTTCCTTTTTATGGAGGTAGCAGTAAAAACTCGAGGGCCTTTGATAGGCAGTGCTGGGCCTTAGCACAGATGTAAATCACCTGAGCATTGGCTGGATTCGGTCGACAGATTTCTAGGTTCAGTGAAACTTGCCTTTCCCAAATAAATCAAATTCTGACCTATGAAGGTCTAAGCTAGGGAACACTTCCAAAGCATCTGAATTTGGGCTGAGGTTGGACGTTGTCCTATTTGGGTGATGGGCACAGATTTTGTAGTGAGCATGAAGGGAGAATTCACTACACAGAGTTTTGCAAATTTCCCTTTGCTTGAGGCTTTTGGAACTTTTCAATCCTGGTTCTTTAAATGAAATGAGATGGCTGACACATATAAAGGATACTGAGTCTTGGAATAAGCATGGAGAATTTAACCCAAGCTTTGGTGGTGAAGAAGTGTGTGTGTGAGTGTGTGTGTGTGTGTGTGTGTGTGTGTGTGTGTGTGTGTGAAGCTCTAAACTCCATGACCTCTTGTTGAAGTTTCTCCATAGCCGCAAAAAAACAGCTGAGGCTGAGGCTGGGCCCTTATAAGGGATTTGCCTGTGGAATAGTACTGGGAAGACCTGCTTTTGGAAGAACTTGGGATTTTAGGATTGTTCCCAAAGAGTCAATTATCTTGCTGTGACCTTGAGGGTCAGAGAGACCTGTATATTTGCCTTTGGATTTAGTTCATCATTTCAAATGGCATATGATTTCCACTTATAAGCCAAGTTCCCACCGATCTGTTTACTATAGAAGTAAAGGGACACACGGTGTCCAGAATGGGTCCTTTTGGAAGGCACCCACCCTACCTCTCACTTGCAGGGCAACTATCACAAGTGGAAGTGTTCAGCTTCCCTGCAGCCAGGTATCAGTCAGGTGGAGGACTGCCTGCCTCGAGGTAGCAGTGACACTCACTAATGGCCCAGTTATCACAGAATAGCGTATTGCCATTAACAACTGATTATACACATTATTGGGTAGCTCACAGCTAATGGGACCTGTCATAAGATCTCAGAAGACTGGGCTTATGATCTGCTGATAAATAGATATGTGGTACATGTGGGTCAGTCATTTCCTTGTTAAGAAGGAAGGAGGAAATGAAGTGACAGCTTCAGCAGACCCACATAGACCATGCTACGTGCCTGGCTGGAGTCTGGCAGCAGGACTTGAGGCCTGGGGGTGGTCTGTGGTGCAGTGGGACCTGTCTCCATTCTGGTCCTGCAAACACAAAAGGGGATGTGGATGAGGCAATGCCATAGAGATTTTAAAAAGTGCATTGGAACTTTAACATTACAAAGGTAGGTGTCATCCTCCTAGCAGCTCCCTTGGGAGCTGGCAGCTCTTTCTAGTAGTGCTGCCTTTATCTTTTTTGGGGATTTTTTTGGGGATAGTAGTATATTCTTTTTGAGTGTCCTCGGTTGTGTCAAATCTTTAAAAGAGTAATTTGCAAATGGGAATTAATGAGAATGAGGATACCACTGCAGACAACTACTGTGTAATTTAAACAGTGGTTGAAGTCTACTGCCCATCCTGATCCAGTTATCCAAGGTGATAGTAAAGTAGGTCTGACCTTTCGGCCACAATGCAGGTATGCAGCGTTGTTTTATTTAAATCAACCAAGTCTGATTTAGTTCAGGTTGATGAGAAATGCAATGTCACTGATTTGGGTGGAGGGTGGGGGATGAAGACGTTTCTCAAGGCGCCTCTGGAATCAGTCCGCCCTGGGGACTGTTCACACTAACTTACACAGCGTCCTTGAAGTCTGGTGAATGCAGTGCTTTGCTAAGGCCAGAACCTTCCCTGTCTAGGCTCCGCCCCTTTAGTGTCACTATGCAAACTTCCAGCCAGAGGCCAGTCGCCTCCCCAGGGCATTGCAATAGAGTCCTGGATCCTCCAAACCTACAGGCCACCAATCCCTATTCAGTCTCCCCCGGAAATCTCCCATCCCCAAAGCACTTGCTTCTTCCCCGGTGCTTCAAGGAAAGCAAACTTTTAGGAGAAAAAGCCAGACAGGGACTTTTCTACAGGCAATTTCTACTTTCAGACTTTACAATTCTCCACTAAAGTAGGGAACACAAAGGAGACCTCTGCGGGAACCAAGGAGAGGGAAATACAGTGAGAAAAAATTGCACAATATCTTGGCACATTATACCACTGATAGTGATGGTGATGACAATGATGATGATAAGAGTGATGATTTATATCGGCATATTGCTTTACAGTGTCAAACTACTACCACAGGTCAGGAAGATAAGATAGGGTGCCAAAAGCAAATGAACACTCAGAGAAGTTTTGTGAGTTGGCCAAGGCTACACAGCACGTTAGTAATCACAAGTCCTCATTTGGTGGTCCAACATGTTTTCTTTGAGGGAGGCCACATGTTGCCCTTCCCTGTTTGGTGAACACCAGCAGTCTTCTGGGGGAAAGTGACCGGAAGTGACTTAGAGACAGCCAGGGTCCTAGGCACGTAACAGAGGGGATCCTGAGACTTGCTAAACCTGCAAAATTTCCCTGCTCTCTGGGCAAGAGGGGGCACCTCACAGGGCAGACAGAACTTGACCCCTGCCACAGGAGATGGGTTCTCCTGGAAAGGAAAGAAAGTTTATTTTGGTGTTCTCACCTCTCTGCATCAATTTTCCTAACTTTCTGCTGCTCTTTTCCTTATACCAGGACTAGCTGCTTACCTAATTATTCTGCCAGTGAAAGTGGTTAAGGGTTGGACAGACGAGGCAGAAAAAGATTCCACTAGAAGGAAAGAGAAATGTTCTGTTTTTTCCGGGAGACACAGATTTAGTTCAGTTTCAGTAGCTCTTATTCAAATTCATCAGAAGTAATTAATGAAAGCTAGAAGAAGGCACACACAAACACACACACACGCACACACACCCGTTCCTAGGATTTTTTCATTCTTACTTGAATTATGTTGAGCTGTTTGGTCTATTGGTTCAGTACCCCAAGCCCAGTGCAGTATTGTCATCCCTTGCTTTACAACACAGTCATTATATCCCTAAACCACATTGTGATACACAGTGCCTTCTGTTTACGACTCCCGAAACTCCCACTCCATATATCACCTGCCATAAAACCCATCAAACTGCTGCTACTAAAATGGTGCACAGTGGTCTACGCAGGAGCCAGGCAAATTGTGTGATACCCTACTGTGGTTAATGAGAGTGAAAATGTGGTTAGGATTTTATTCAGGCGATGTTCATTTGCAGGGCCATTGTAGTGAGATGGCAAAGAAAGATTCTTTTGTTAACTTGAATGACAATATATTTTCTATTGTATGGAGTGGCTCAGTGCAGAGTTTGCCAAGTTATTTGTCAATTGTAAATAAGTCAAACTGTGACCTTGAACAACTAGATTTTGATTGCTTGGGGGTCTTGAAAACTAATTAATATACTGAGATTGTTATATTGAGTATTGGAAACCTGTTGCCAGATTTTAAAGTACAGTGATGTGATTCAACTCTAACAATTAAGACAAAAAAAGGTAAAATAGAATATCCTTTTTCTGTCGAATAGATAGAATTTATTGTGTCTTCAGCCTGGGGGATTTTTTAAAAAGCAAATGGAGGATAGGAGAAAGGGCATTGTACTTTTTGAATTTTTTGCATTCTCCTGAAACCTGCACATATGCAGAAAATTTTTGTCATATCTGCAGCCATCACTGAGTCATGGAAAGATATGTAAGGATCTTCAAAAATAAGAGCAATTAAACATGGCTTCGTTCTTTAAATCATGTTAGTTCAAAGGAATTCTGACTCCTCCCCATACCCCCTTCTCATTTCCAACTCAAGAGCCAAGACATTTTTTAACCCAGAGGAAGGATTTCTTAAAATGGTTCAGTAAATACAGGTATTCTTCTCAAGGAAAAATAACATAAAATTCCCTCTTATTAATCCGTGACCCACCTTATTGTTTCACAGCTCTTTCCTTCTCCTTGAAACAACTGACCATGTGGCATGGAAGACATTGACTGCTGATGATACTAGAAAACTTTCTTCCACTAGCCTTGGTCCACTCACGAAAACTTTAAAGAAAAATGAACACAAGTATGTGTATAACACGTCTGATCTCATTAACTTATTAATCTGTCACTGAGAAAAGAGCTTCCCCAGAGCCCACCCTGGGCAATGTCATGGAAGCAGAGCTTGTCCCTGGCACGTTCTTGTCTCTCTGTTTTGATCTTCTTCACTGCTCTCCCCAAGATGACGGGGACCTGGAGCTGCCCCTGCAATAGCGTTGTTACTGTTGCAAAAGCTAGCATGGGTACCCCGCCAAACCCCAGGTTCTCTGCTTTTATGTTCTTCATGTGACACACACACAATGAATGCTATGAGGTGGTTTCTAGAGTATTTCCCACTTTTCAGATTTAAAAAAGAGAGACACCTATAGAGAATAAGTAATTTTTCCAAGGTCAGTTAGGTAAGAAGAGGCAGGACCTATTGTGGCCCCGCCTTGGTCTACACCTTTTTCTTCTTCCTGATCACCTTCTCCTGGAGCTTTCTCCACCCTCATCCTCTTCCTTAAAACGATGCTCTTCCTGGGAATTTCATGCAATGGTCACATCAGAGAAATCATTGAGAAGGAGGCACTCAGCCTACTTTGCAAGTATTGCAGGCTGGGCCTAGTCTGCAATGAACAGATTTCTTGAGAGATTCTTATCTCTCAAGATAAGAATCTTTGGGTGATACTAATAAATTCCACATACCTTCAGGAGGCTTCATTCATCAACTCCGATACTACACCATCATATGGCTGAGGCAGACTAACCATTCACATAGACACAAAAGGATAGCAAAGGAAGAATGTGATTTTCCATGGAATGACCACAGACTAGGGGGCAGGGTTTTCAGATTGGGCCCCTCTGTGGTCTGTTTAATTTCTTTAGGGGAAATCTGATTTCAATTGAGTCATATTGCTTTAAAAAAATTCCAACTCCAAACAGCACCACGAAAAGGAAATTAAACTATAAAAAGTGCATTAAGGTAAGGGTAGGGATCTAAGTCACTGGCCCAGAAACAAGTCAAAATCAAAGTTAAGAACAGAACCCATAAGTTGCTCTAGTTAGAGATTACAGATGCCACCAGTATTTACAATTGCTTGATATGTAACAGTGTACCTTGCAATGAATACTGACGTCATCAGCACAACACTTAAGATTTGGGAATCTCCTAGTCTTTTATACGCATCCCTCGCTTTTTTAGTTCTTGTGGAAAATCAGATAAAATAGCAAGTACCATTGTCCAAGCCACATGGATAGTAGCAATCCAGTTGGAAATGCATGTTCAATGTGGGTGCTTAGTGATCATTTGGAGGCTAGCAGGGAGTATTGTTGGCTCTCAAAAGGCTTGGATATATTCTCTCCTTGACTCAGCCCTCCCATACATTTTAATTCATATTTCTGGTATTAGAGATCTTCATTAAGATAGGCATTTGGGTAAAGAGGGTTATTTATATTCTAGCCTTGGTGGTGCCACTAACAAGCTGTGTGACCTTGGGCAAGCCACTTATCCTCTCTCCCGTGCCTGCTGTCCAAGGATATTTTCAAGATCAAGCAAAAAAATAATGTGGACAAACTCAGTAAAGTACAGAGTACAAAACAATTGTATTAGCATTATATAGGCAAAAAAAGAAAATAGAAAAAAAATGAATGAAAGACATAATTTTAGAAGTTAGGTTGAGAATGGACCACAGTGTTTTGCAGGCATGTAAATGTAATATCAAATTTAATACAGGTACAGTTGTGCCCTTCCTAATTATTTCTTACACCTGGATGTGGCCCATGGGAAAATTCTCTCAGAGGCCATGCATTTAGGGTCTTGTATATTTTTAGGTTTCCTTATTAAGTAGAAACCAGAAGCCTTTTTACGTCTCCATGGGGACACCTCCAGAGCTTGTATCAGCAAAAAAGAAACCATAACCTGAGGTGTTGGG
The DNA here is from genome assembly GCA_004363605.1 of Indri indri. Lineage (NCBI taxonomy): Eukaryota > Metazoa > Chordata > Mammalia > Primates > Indriidae > Indri > Indri indri. Next base: position 8,181 of record RJWJ010005778.1, read on the forward strand.
GTTAGGACAGAAAGCCTGAAGGGCCTCAACCCCAGAGAAATGGGAGACCATTCCATCCGGCTGGCCTGGTGTGCTGCTGTGCTCTTCTCCTGGACATGGAAAGTTCGTTATGTTTAAAAGGAGCTGTGCCTTTTAAAGGGAAAAAGAGTTTAAAGGGGTGTGTGTATGTGTGTGTATATGCATGCATTCCTGTGTAAGTGCTGTGTTTATAGATATGCTCTTGATCAAAAAATTTGGGGTCTCTCCATTAGCAGTGGGAAAGAAGTATCTGAGAGGGAGAAGGAAGGCTGAATATCTTTGCTGGCTAAAAAAAAATTGTTAGCCAGCAGATATTAATTAAGCACCTGGAGACACACAGTATTGTACAATATGTTATCTGTGATATCCTTCCTCTTTTAAAAAAGGTTGGACATGGCTCTATTTTTTATTCTCAGTTGCTGATTGTTTTTAGGCTCGCCAAATCATTCTTTCTGATGGTTAATCCACCACAATTTTGCAGTTTTAAGCTGGATGCTTTGGGGTTCAGAAAAAGCCTGAGTCAGGGTTACTGACCTGGAGAAACTTACAGACTGGTCAAAGAGAAGAGACTGATTACAAAGAGAGACAGAGCACAAAGTAAGAGGATTTGCAATTAAATGCCACAGTAAGTGGCAAAGACAACCCATGCATTGAAGGTTCATAGAAAAGAAAATTCCAGTTCTGGAGACATAGGTGCTTGGATTGAGGGTTGGGGTAGGGAGGCTTCCTGGAAGTGTTGGGCCCAGAAGTGGCAGAGAGGTGTGGGTAGAATTTGGAGAGACTCACCTCCATAAACACCTTGGTTCTGCGAGCCTGGGACCAGCAGAGGGAGCACAAGGTAATAATCGGCTTTGGTTTGAGAACTTGACTGTGATCTCTGGAGCTCAGGGAGAACAAGGCCGTGAGCAAGACGGTGTCATTCACTACTATCCTGTCTTCCTTTGTTTATCCCTGATGCCTTTTAAAAGCCCACCACGTCTTGCCCCTGGCCTCATTTGGAAAATCTGTTTGCACAGTAAATGCAGAAACAAACCAACAACCAAACTAACCAGAAAAACTCAAAAGCAAACAAATACAAAGTAGACAAGGAAAACACAACAGCATTCGGCTCTTAATTGTTCTTTAAAACAACTTCAGTCCTTTGGCCTCCCAATTCTTTGAATAATCAGGTAATGTGAAGAGCTCACAGAATATTACAGCTCAGAGACCTGTCACTTTAATATTTTCTCTGCCTCGGGAAATGGGCTATTTAACAAAATTCAGCAAATCAGACTGTTGGAAAGGAGATTTGGGGGGAACTAATGCTATCTTTATAAGGCTTCAGTGGTGAAATATGCATTTAAAAAGGCTGCAGCCTCATGTTTATTCTCAGCAGAACTTTATGTTTCTAGAAACTTGGTCAAATATGGCCATAGCACTGTGAAGCTCCTGCTTCACTGAGTTGCCCATGCCTGCTCTTCTATGGCCCACCCCATGAGTCTCCCACTAGTTCAGCAGAGAACAACACAACTCTGACTCTCTCAGGGCCTTTGCACGTGCTGTTTCCACCCAAAGTCCCACTCTCCATCTCTTACCCAACTGTTTCTTTGTCTAGCGAGTTCCAACTCAGTGATTCAGCATTCAGAGTGCGACTCAGTCCTCATTCTTTCAGAAAGTCATCCATAACCCACGGACTAGGTCTGTCTGCCATGCAGTCTCAAAGCCCTCTGCACTTTTTATTCCTAGAACTTAGCAAAGTTCACAATTCCACATGTATTTTTGTGATGATTGCACTCACCATTCTTTATGTTACTAGACTGGGAAGTCCAGGGGGCAAGGACTCTGTCCTTTTTACACACCATTGTGTCCTCAGCATGAAGTATAATGCCTGGTACCTAATAAGGCTCAATAATTACTCATTTGTTGAATGAAGAAAATACAGACTTAGTGAATGATTATCAACGTCTAATAGCAGGTGCTGTAGTTTGCTAAGGGCTATGGGAGCAGAGAGAGGAATTAGGACTTAGGGAAGAAAGGACAACAAGGTCAGAAGAGCCTTGACAAATATTGGTTTTTGAAGGGAGAAGGGTGTGGCAGCTGAATGTAGGGCTGGCTGAGGTTTGAATGGAGACATTTGATCAAAAATGTGGGGATCACTGCCTCATGCCGCACAGAGGATTATAGCAACAGCCATGGTTCAATATACTATAATCTGAAGAATATGACTGATGGTGCGAGTTATTCTCTATTTACTTCCCACCTCTAAATCCATTTTACGTCCTTTATGCCCTGCTCTGTGCCCTGCGAGGCTGACCCCGGCTCCTGGTTGCATTTGGCCAGTGGAACTCACTGGCAGGCACCAGTGGGAGGGAAGAGAGGGAAGGCGGGTATTCCCACCCCCTCTCTTCCTTGAGTGCACATCTCGGAGGGCTTCTGTACCCCTGCTTCACCCTGGCCCTCCTCCAGTGGTCCAGCTTGCGCTGATCTCAGGACACTATTTCCTACCTCTGTTCCATCAGCCTTGGGGCCTCCTGCTACCCTAGTCTCCATGTGCTCCTCCGCCCATTCCTTGTCCCTTGCTTGTTCTCTAACTCTACCTAAAGTCTCCTCATTTGAATCATCTGGAGACATCCCTCTGTTTCCTGCTGGGACCCTGATTTGCTTTCATTTACTTTCTCCAGGTGAGGGCATGTGTATTCATGTGTTGCATTTGATACAATGCTAGGCACTAGGTCTGCCTGCCAATAGGCAGCGTGATTAACACTGGCCATTTGTCCAGATTCACGTTAGAAACATCCTCTTTATTTCTGGGCAGCACTTTGGCTGTTAGGTTCTTGGCTCTGTTGATGGAGGGAAAGGCCTCTCTTTCCTCTTCTTCTGTGCATGACTACATGGTTAGCAATCTGATCCCAAACCTAAACTGTCTGACTAAAGAAATCTGACATAGAAAACCCCAAACTGACAGGGGCACAGAGAATAGAACCATTAGCAGGCAAGAGTGCTTATTAGACCTACAGTCTGCAAAATTCAGGTCACCCAAAATTTTTGAACTGAATTATTGCACTAGCTGCCTCAGTTCCCTAATTTATTTTGCTAGTGCAGAGCCTGAGTCTGCACCCCTCCTCTACCCTCAGCCCCATAAAAAAGTACAGCAAAGTAGAACAGGAAGATTATAGGTGCAAGAGATTCGCTTCTGGTTCCAGCCTTGTTTTGATGTTATTGGCTAGTTAGATTTTTCTCCCTGGACATATTGAACATGTATCCCTAGATCTATAAAATGTCCAATTAAGAAACCAAATGAAAGTGTTCGGAAGCCAACTCAGTTACACTGATATATAATGTAAAGACTTTAAAAAAATAGAAGAGAATAATTTAAATATGTTTTTAAATTTATGGTATAATATTTCTCCTGATACTCCCCTCAGCCAACCCCCTGCCAGATACCCCAAGCAGGAAAATACTAAGAGTGAGTTTTCTAAATTAGGACCTGAAAAATGACCCATTTACAGAAAATCAAATGCCATTTCTGGCACGTTTTGCAAGTACCTGGAGGAAACATACAGAGCACTCATTTTAGAATCTGCCAAGGAAAGGGTCAACGCTTGATCTGTGGAATCCTGTTCACTAAGGAAACCTTTCCTTGTAGTGTGGAAAGATGGAACAGAAGGTGCAGGGGCCTGGATCCTGTCTTCGTGTGCGCTTAATGGGACTAGGCTGGGACTTCACCCAGAACCCCACGTCCCAAAGAAAGGGAAATGTCGTGTCGGGGATTTAAGGTGGAGTAAAAACCTGATTGTGTTTATTCTAATTTCATTAGTTTCCTTCATATCATTTTAAAGAACAATCTCGTGTTACACTGCTTGTGCTTTTCTGTAAATAGACTCATTCTGTTTGTTCTGAGGCTCTGCTATTGTTTCTCTTGTATTCCCGAGTAGGAAATGCTACTCAGAGACCATTGCCCATAATCCCAAGGCTTCGGAGGGGAGCGGAAGTGGCCACCCACGGCACTTACTGTGTGCATCCCCTCCTCTCTGCTGATTCTGTAATCAGGATCAACACAGATAAATATAAGTTATCTGGACTGTACTGAATCAAGCCTCCAGATATTTTCCTTAGCCGATTTCCCTACCCTTTCCTTTCTCAGGAGGTGTATGGCTAAAGACAAATTAGGCTTTTTACCACTGGTCTTGGGGTATATATGATACGTAAGAGACTATTTACAGGGCTGATTTATAAGTACCTTGACTATGGTTCACAACAGAAATTCACTTAAGTAGTAATTCCAAGTCTTGCTGTGTTGGTGCTTCAGGGTGGCTTGACTCACTTCGAGGACAATCAAAAGATGATCAAAACAAATTATTTTAAATTCAGTTTTATTTGAAACATATGAGCTAACTAGTCAAAGTGGCCTGGGAGTTAGAAAAATAGCTCTGTTTCTGCCATGAGCTTGTTGGAGAAATCGGGGCAGTTCCCTTAACTCTTTTAAGAGTTAAGATGTTTGGACTCAGTGCCTCCGTGTTGCCCACCTGCAGAGGACACGATTCCCACTGTCACCTACATGGTGTTCCACGGAAGCTCCATTCCCGCAGGCCATGGCGAAAATGGTGTCCGCTGAAATAGCACCCTGCTGTGTCCCAGGTTTGACCTCTAAATCAACAAATACCCAGTGAGGACCCATTATGTGCCCAGCAATAGTGAGGCACTTAGAAGCCGAAGGCATAGTACAGGCATTCACAGGGAGGACACCTAATTGGGAGTGGAAATTATTTGATTTATGTGTTGATGGATATGTTTCACAGCCACTTGTTAAGAATCTACTAAGTGCCAGAAATTGTGCTAGGCTAATGCATATTTTTTCTTCTGAACTCAGCTCCAACCTGACTCCCTTTATGCCCTTTTCTCCAGGAGCTCACAAGCTTGTGGAGAAGATGGATCCATGGACAAATAGGAACTTGTGATAAGTACCAAGGCAGTGGTATGAGCTGAGACATGGCAAAATCTCACTGTAAGGATTTTTGGACTATCTGATATTCTATATTATTCATATTTCTTTTCTCTGTTGATGGGTAATGGAGATGTCAATGCGCTTCGACTAGTATGTATTGAGTAGGGGAAGCACTGATAAGAATGCAAAGATAGGTCACATGTAATGTGTACTGTCAAGGATTAAGAAAGTCAGGCAAATTTGTAAATAGCACGAATGGACTTTGTTAAGGGCTTAACGATGTGCTATAGGATTCCGAGAGAGGGAGAGAGAGAGAGAGAGAGAGAGAGAGAGAGAGAGAGAGAGAGAGAGAGAGAGAGAGAGAGAGAGAGAGAGAGAGAACACATGGAGAACACATGCATACCTGGCTTGAAGGATCAGAAAGGTCTCCTTCCTTGCAGAAGATGCCATCAAGATGATCCATCCTTGTTCTTCTAGGCTAGGCCAAGTTAGGCCTGGTCTTCCTGTTTCACACTTTCACGGCTCCTGGGACCTTGATGGCATGTCTTCCAGTTGTCATTTTACATTATTTGATTATTTGATTCATGCCTGTGCCCCTAGATTGTAAGCTTCTTCAGGGTAGAGACTGTGTCCTTATTGCTTACCATTGTACCCTTAGGGTCTTGAATGGTGCCAGACAAATTTAGAAGACAGTCAAAAATATTTAATAAATGAATGAATGAGTAAGCATTGAAGAATAGGTGGAAATGGGAAAGAGAAAGATTCTTCCAGGCAAAGGGAAGAGTTTGAACCATTGCCAGGCCTAAGTGGTCCCAGGTTAACCCTTAGACCATTTATGAACATTAGAAATGGCAAACTGCGTCCGATTCTCTGACCAAGTGACTACCGAGCTTATCGAGAGAAATTGTGACAGCTGCATAGAGTACCTCCAACTCCTCCTTAATAACTCGAGGTATTTATCACCCCTGATTTGATGTAAACTCTTCTTGAAGCTAGTAGGTGCTCATCAAATATTTGAGAACAGAATTGGGGCATGGATGCGTTTACTGATGTTTTCTGTCCTACAACCTTTTGGAATAACAAGCTATCATTGCCTACCCCCTCCCCCCTCCCGCTTCTCACTTAAGCCATGTCTTTATGCTGTGAGAAAAATGGCGCAATATGGGGAAAAAAAAGCAGGGCATCTGGTTCACCAGATATGCATATGGCCACAACATATGGCAAACCCAGGGCATTTGACCATCGTGCTCATTAGGATGTGCCGGCAAACCGGATGCCGCGCGCTCGCTGTGTCTGTGTCGTTTTTCTCTCAGCATGCCGACCTGGTGTTAATCGTCGGGACACACTTGCCTTTGAGAACAAATCAGTTCCTCCACTCCTCTCACCTTTGATTTTTTTCTAAAATTCCCTCCTCTTTTGTGTTGACTTTCAATTGGTCAGTTGCCCTCAGACTCCCAGGACGGTCTTACTGTACAGGTTCCACCGAACATCAGCAAACCGCACTAACAAGAGAAAACGACGACAGTAGCGGCTCCCAGTCTTGTCAGGTGGGTGGGAGGAAAATGCAAGGTTTGTTTTTCTGAAGGCATTAAAAAAAAAATTCTCTATGTCTCAGAGAGTCTGGGATAATCAACTTTGCATGAAAAAAGAAAACCCGACCTACCTTAATCCCCTGGTTTCTCTTCAGGGATTTGACAACTTCAAGAAGAGGAGGGCCAGGGCACCCCCACCCCAACCGTGGCAAACGAAACAAAACAACCAGCAATTCAAAGTATTCAGAGTGAATCAGTCTTTAAAAGCTGGTGAATCGCTCATTCATTTGTGTGTTTCATAGTTTCCCCCTATAATGTTCTGGCTTCAGCCCTTCTAAGCCGGTTTTATGTTTATATTCCCCTCTCCCCGCAGACCTCCCCTCCCACTTCTCTAAGGAAATTCCATTTTTCAGTTCTCATTGGCGATTGTAACACCATTCATTTAGCACATTTGCATATTCCATTTTTGTCCAGGTTGCTCCTCTCCTGTTGCATTTCTAAAAATGAGAAATGAGATCAAAACTCACATTAACCCCGATGTCGTCCCCTTTGCTCTCCATTCATTGCTATCCTTTGTTTACCATCTTTCAGCAAATTTTCAATCCATATGACAATACTCCCATCCAAATCAATTAGAACCAGTTTCACAAAATAGACTTCCTGATGCCCTCTGTCAATCTTTCCCAGAATTCCAGCTGTATACTGTTCATGCACATTCCCTTATTGCTAGATACACATTATTCCTTTTATCTGCTAGTAACTATCAAAACACAGTAACAAATTTGTCCAGAAGGATTTAGTCTCCATGCAGTTCCCTTCTTCTCTTTCTTTTTAAGTATTGCTGATGATTTGATTGAACTCAAAATAGTTACAGATTTTTCTCCGTTAATACTCTCTTCTTTCAAGGTAGGAAAAAAAGCAGATTTTTTTTTTCTTTTAAATAGTTTTATAGACAAAGTGAAAGATTTTTCATTCTTGCTTCAAATTCATTGTGAAAACAGAAGGCAGATTTCCCAGATGGAAATCTGTCATATCATTATGGAAATGTCAGATTTCCACCCGGGGCATATTGACAAAAAGCCATGGTTTTTGCCCAGGGGGTGGAATTTCACAAATTTTCCCAAGAAGAGCTGCACTCCCTGGTAGAAGACAGAGGCAATTTCTTTCTCCATTTCAGATTTGCGAGACTGAGTGCTAAGAGATTGGTTTCAGGCAAATACCCAAAGAAGAGAAAAGACTTTAGCAACCCCATTACTGGCTATAGGGACTTGGCTCTGTGAATCAGTCCTGGCTGTATTTACTTCATGCTTACCCTGAGTTGCAACTCTATTGGCGATATCACAAAAGATGACATGATGTGTCAACTTGCCAAACAGAGGAGGCATTTCATTCTTTGGCCTACCTGATTCTGCCATGTAAATATCACCCCTTTAGTTAACAGATACACTCTTCTTAAAGTCTCTCTTACTTTTGGTAATTGTATTTTTCCCGCAGGGAATGGAGCATCTTAAACCTCCGTTAGTGGAGTATTCATGCATGCATTAGAAATATTAGCAAATTGTGTCCATGTTAATGAATGATAGGACATTTAGAGGAATATAACAATCCCTAAACATTTTCATACATTTATAGTCATCAGAATCTCATGCTTTAAATAGAAGAAAGAGATTTGTGAGTGGCATAAGTCATAGCAGAAATAGCCTTGGGACATGAGTTACTCTGTTTTGTTACCTAGAAGTCTTGCTGCCTTGTATAATAGCCCCACAGATTAACAAGTACAATGCAAAAAATCTTAATATTTTTCTTAAATAAAGATTTGCTATTCTCACCAGAAACCTCCTCCAAAGATTACGCCCGTATAGACACTATGCTCCATTAATATAAATGACTCCAATGTATATTTTTGCCTAGCAGAAATACCTGCATGTTAAAAAAAAAATGCAGCAATAACTTCAAACTTCAAAGGTCCAAACTTCAAAAGGTTTCTTGCATTCTGCTTGATGGGACAGCATCTTATGCACACATGCTTTTTTCCCTGCTAAATGCCTTAATAATGAGCTTGGGTTCAGATTTTGTGAATCGGAGCCAAGTAACTCTATTTTATTATATTTGCTGGGAAATGAACTAGCTCAGGGTAATTAGGAAAGCAATTTTATTAGCTTCTATTTCATAAAGATTGTTTTTTAATCAGAGTCAGAACTTACTAGAAATGATTCTGCGCTCATTGCTTGGGTCACAGGAAATGAAGTGGGGCACCGTAGGTCCTAACCCACAGCGAAGCCGATGTGATGGAAACAGAAGCTTTGCTCTTAATCTCTAACGATGCTGTAAAAATAAACCCAATCGGATGGCGTTGGAAATAAAAGGGTCGCAGCTAACGGTTACCTGTGTCTAGTTTATTTTAGACTAGAGCCTTGATAACGGACGGAATTAAAGCTTTTCTTTAATGGACCAAGGAGTCTTGGATTCAAGTTGTGAAGAGAATCCCGGTTTGGGCACTGGGACGGGTAGTAGGGAAAGTAAAACACTGGATTAGGGATTGTGTCTTCGAGAGACAAATGGGAGAAGGAATTGGGACTGATAGTGTATTTAGATAATGTAGCGCAGCTGTGAAATAGACAAATGCTCTACTGAGGCACACGGCATGGGCGGCAGGGGCGGGGGGTGTTGCTTATAGGAAAATGGAGTTCCTGTAATTACACCTCTCCTGGCAGCCACTTACGGAGCACAGCACACTGTTTGGGGCACCTCATTATAAAGAGAACATCAATACTGTAAATTAGAGAGAACCTAGAGAAGGGTGACAAAAAAGATAAAAGGATTAGAAGAGATGACCTATAAAGAAAGGTTAAAGGAACATAACATTTAAAGCTTTCAGGGAAAGGAGCCGGTGAGATGGAAGGCTATGCTAACTGTCTACAAATATTTGAGCAATAATAATTTTAAGGAGAGGAGAGTATTGCTTGCAGTGGTTGAGAATGGTCTAATAAGAAGTAACGGCTTGAAACTAAGGAAAGGGGAAAATGTCGGTTAGGAGACATTAGGAAAAATCTCTTCCCAGTAAGGGCAATTAGGCACCGAAGTGAACTGCCTGGGGAGGTGGTGCAGCCCCGTCAGGGCAAGTGCTGCAGGTACTTAAGGGGAGGTGACGCACTCAGGGAATTCCTCTGAAGGGGGCGAGAGCCTCCCTGTTCTGCAGGCATTTCCATACCCGAGCACTGGGCTGGAAAACCCAGGAAACCTTTCCCAATGGGTCCAACTGTAATTTAAAGCTTGTAAAGTGAGTGTGTGGAGGGTGGGGGTGGAGGTGGTAAATGTTGTCCAAGAAAACAGCCCATCACACATGGATGGGAAATATCTGTCCACAAAGCTGTTCTTTTCCACCGTTGGTCATTAGTGTTGGTGTTCCTCATTTCCCTTCCCAGTCATCAAGACATTTACATAAATCATCACACAACACCTCCACAAGTCAGCGCTCAAGTGGGAAGGGAGGGACGCCCCTGACAACAAGGCACATCTAAAAATGAATGGTGTGAGGTTGTGAGCATCAGTTTCTGTTGTGCAAGCAAAGGGAAATAGAGAAAATTGCCATGTTTTATCATGTTGGATGAGCTGGAGCAGGTGACACTGTGATCAGGTGTGCACGCATAATCACTCCCCCAAATAATCACCATGTAGAATAATTTCCCCCCAAATCTTGCAGCTTCAACTTATTCTCTGCGAGTGACTCATAAATCTTGGCCTTGAATGTGAATCAAGATTCCAAGCTGCAGGCTCAGGGGTTTGTTGGATTTATTCAACTTTAGTCTTTATTTATAGACATAAAAGTGTATTATTGGTTGTAACATCAAAACAAAAGAAAACAGATTGTAAGCATCCATTAATGTTTTCCCAAAAGGGAAATCGCAAGTTTCTCTCGGGTCTTTCATTCTCTCCCTTGTAATATTAAGATGATGTCATAAACTTGTAATTACTTTGTGATGTTCTTGTGCACTTTATATCTGTTGGTTCAGAGACGCAAATTCCCTCTCTGATCAGAATGCGGTGAACAATATGAGCAGGTGGAAGATAAGTCTTCGGTGGCTTGCAATTTAGAAACCTGTGAAGTTTTGAATTCATACTACTTCAACTCTGTTCTCTGGGAGGGGAAAGATGCATTTTAAATATCTTTGGTCTTGCATTATGTACATGAGATGAGGTGTTAATTTTTTGGAACAATTACTCTTACTACCAGAAAAGAAAATTATTTTGCCTAACAAATGAATGCAGAGGCTATATAAAAAAATATTGTTGTATGTATCAGGTAGAAATTTTTCCTTCACCCATCTTATCCAGGAAAGCAAAAATATTTTAATAGAAGGGGATATATTTGTATGCATATGATTAGATGTTTGGCTTTCAACTACCTGTGACGTTTGGATAAGCAGGAAACGCCAAACAGGACTGTGAAAAAAAATTGATCATAAGATGGTGACTTTCTATTATTTTCTTGGTCAAATCTTTGTTCTTTTACTCCCAGCTCATCTCTTCAATTCTGCAAGAAAGAAGCCATAAAGTGTCTATTTCCAAGTCCTCTTCAAGCCTTGCTCAGATTTCTTATTGCTCATTGCTAACCATTTTAATTTCTGACCTCTTCTGCTCCACTAGTTATAGACCCATTCCCAGCCCTCTAGGATTTCCAACTCCGTGATTTACATCCTTGTCATATTCCTGTGAAGCACTAGTATCAACTGCAGAGAGAGAGACAGAGAGAAATGCTTCCCTATTGTTCTCTTGCTTGGTGGCAGAACTTTTCTTTGTTTCTCTCTCCTTGTAATCTTAATAATATTCTTGATGCTGGTAGTTTTAGGCATCCCCAACAATGCCCCCTCCCTCCAATAAAAAAAAAAAAAAGAAAGAAAGAATTCCTCTTTTAAGTGTTCATTGCTGCAACCATTACAGACTGAGAGGTAACAGTTTTGAGTGGTGGAGTCTGGGGCAGGACAGGAAGAAAGGCAGTGATCCTACAATCCCTAATCTGATCAATAAAGATTAATTTCTGTGAGAGTCAGATGGGAGGGTAGGATCTGGGGAAGTCTGCTTCTGCCTTGGGCTTAGCACCATCCTTCTCCTAGGGGGAAGCAGAGCCCTCTTTATGACCAAGGTATTGAGGGGTATGGAGTCATGAAGGAACTGAACCACTTTTGTTATTTGTCGCCTGTTGACCAACAAACGTGGATGCCATTTGCCACCCTCAGCTGTCATTTGCATTCCACTTCAGTTAAAGGTAGTTTGGCTCTAGATCTTTGCTGTGCTAGTTTCTTATGTAGTCCCTTCTGTATCGTGTCCCTCCGCTTCACGTCTCCCTGTCCTTTCCCCCATTCCTGCACGCTCTACAATCCTAGGCCTCCAGCTAAACCACCACCTCTCATGTGAGCTCTGCACGAGATCAACTCTATCTCTCTCTGACCCAGGCATGTGGTGTGTGGTAACACTGTTCAAAACTGAATATGAATGCAGACTAATGAGCCTCTTTTTCAGGATATGGACGTGCCCCACACGTCGATCCTGTTTAGTTATTAGAATCTGAAAACTTAATCATACACTCTAAGAAAAGGCTTTGATAAAGAATTTTACTCCTGCATGTTCATTTAAGACTCAGACTTGACGTATTAACGCCAAATTTAAAATTGTGTCCTCTTCATTGCAATCCTCTGTAGTTACAAGGTTCTAATAAATATTATGTCCTCCCGTCATGCAATTAAAATTTTCCACCTCATTTCACAATGCAAAACATTCACATGTTGTCAATCATTTTGAAACATGATTTTTTGACATCATATAATTTTACTTCAGTTTTTCAGACAGACATCGCACTAGGAAATTATTTAAGAAAGAATCCTATTATATCTTTATTTTTCCAGCAGATTTCACCTTCAAATGCAGTCATTTGTGTACATTTCAGTAATTTCAACAATCAACTTGCAAGGAGAGGGAATGGCAACTGCTCAGAGATTCACATATGGGTTTTGCAACTCTTGCGAGGCTGCGGCTCAGTTGTGAGCACCCGGTTAGAAAACACGGTTTTAGCCACGGGAAGTTTACAAGTCTTGCTGCATAAAGTGAAAAGGTTGCTGCTTGAAACAGCTACCACCTGGGAAGCTGGGAGAAAAACATGCGTGGGCTTTTGAACTTTCCTCTGTTTAATAACTAGCAGACACTAATGATTTGCCAAACATCCCGATTTAAAATGGCGGTAGTCAAAAGCAAGGCTGCCTGCTGGTCGTCAGGTAGCCCACCTGTTCTCCATACCAAAGTTCCCTGACCTGTGCCCAATGCAAAGCTGTTATCCTTTAAAGCACTGCTCTATGTGCATGTACATCTTGTTGGTTCTCTCGCTAACATTCTGGTCTGCTGTCGAAGAGAACTTCTTACTGGAAACTCCATGTTGCCTTTTGAATGAAGGAAGATTTTTGGGGAATGATCTCATATGCAGTCTTTGGAGAGGTGGCAGTGGGAGGTGGGTAGGGGAGAAGCGTGGAGGGCTCGTCTTGCCTGAACAGCAAGGGTGCGCTGATGGGGAAAAGTTGACTAACATACTGCTCAGTTTTGTATAGGATGAGCAACTCTTCCTAATTTTTTAAAACAGTGGGGTGGATTTTTCGGTAAGGGTCAACCATGCCTTGTTATAGTTTTTGTGAGAGGACAAGCAGAAAACAGCTAGTAGTTGAGGGCGGGAAGGATGGGAAAAAAAGGAGCAGTGCTGAAATAATATCTACAGCCTCCAGTAGGGTGACAGAAGGGGACTGAGTAAGCGGAAGGACACTATTTTGGTGTGACCTAAAGTAGAAAGGTGACTAGAAGAGCTTATGAAGTACCACTTTGATTATAACTTATTAGCATAAGAAAATTAATTTGATTAGCCCTCTTGTGATATTCAAGATCACATAGACTTTGCAATAGGCCAGGTTACTATTTCCAGCCAATCACATGATGGCAAGAACAAGGAAGCAACGTCCGGCCAGCTAGGCCTAGGCTCCTTCCTCACATTCTAATTGTTGAAGATATTCCAGGTTCATGTAGAACCTGTAATGTGGATCTCCATAAATATATCAGAGTGCAAGTCTTGACAGCACAGGGAGTAATTCTTTTAAGATGGTTCCATCTAGTACTCAGTACTATATTAAAGCAATTGCATTCAGGATTTTATTAATGGTTAATCTGCAGAAGTACCTTCTGTGTAGTAAGATTTCATGCACATTTTTCCATACTTACTATATATCTAATATTATGTCATTTAAACCTCACACCTACCCAGTGGAGTTGGTATTATTATCCCAATTTTACTGATGTGAAATCTAAGTTATGAGATTTAAAAAATGGCAGAGCTTAGAACCAAATCTCCTATACTCTAAGTGTTTGTTCAATGGATGTCGACAATGAAATCCATACCATATTCACTTATGGATATTCATACATGCGTATCCATTAATTATACCTGCATGTGTCAGAATACCCATCTGTTTTCTGATGGAATGATGAGTGAATCAGAAGGGGATCATTTCTGATAGGCAAAAGGATGCTTACCCCATTTTTCTTCTAAGTAAAGGCCTTCGTAATGTTTTTTTTTAAGCCCCTATCCAGTGGGGTGTCAGAGATGCTTAACTTTGTTCTCTAAAGCCAATTGTATTATAAATGAAGATAGCAATTAGCATTCATCATCCTTGGCGATTTTTATCTCCCTCTCTGGGTTTCCATAGTGCTTATCATTGTGATATCTAAATACATTGACAGACTTCCTAACTTTTCATGAAATAATACTGGGAGAATAGCCCCTTCCTCGGAGCTGTTCTCAGACTACCATGGAGTTTTCTCAGTATCGCAAACCCTTTATCTTCTAAACTCCTATGTTGCCTATACTTGTGCGACATGAATGCAGTGAAATTCTTAATGATCCCTTTGATCCATAAAATGCACTGAGGAATATGTGCCATGGTGTGTCTACATACTACTTTTCACTTGTTTTAGGAATTATTTGGTATAAAAAAGAGAACTTACTCAAATAAGCTAAAAAAAGTTGTTGTTACTAAAAGGCTTCACGGGCATCTCAACAAACCCATATGTACTGATAGAGATTCGGCTCTTAGAGAAATGGGGAAACGGGCACCCACTGGTTCCTCTCTCTCATCCTGTTCTCTCTCCTCTCTACTTCTCTTTGTTTCTATGCTTCATTCTCATTTCTGTGAAGATGAGCTTTTCTATTTACATATCTGTTTACACATGGCTCATCATGGCTGCCTTCAAATGGTGGCCTTAGCCTGCAAATCTATATGACCTTTCAGCTCATATTCCTTACATCAAAGTAATGCAGATTCTAGTTTCCCCATTTCACATTCCTGGGAGAAAGAATCTGCTGCAGCCTCGGTCATGTGTTCACTCCTGGTCTAAATAGTTGCGAAGGGGGAGGGGCGGAGCAGAGAGGTCGTGCATGCTGGACTGCTTCTTTTGGGACACTGGCCGGTCTCCTAAGGAATGGATTCGTGGTAGAGAGGTTAGTATCTCTAGAATCCATTATTAATAAGGATGTTATGTGGGGGTGGGAAATGGACTTGACTATATATAATGATGAATTTTTAAGTCACTGTATTTAAAAGAGAAAAACAATTCTCATGCAGAAAACCATGTACAGAGCATGTTAGATAGACATGCTTCTACAGGGCAACAGCAAAACAGAAGTACCTAATCTCAGATCTGAGGTCGAGGCTCTCCATTCTTTCTGGACTGAAATTATAAAGTGTTTCTCGAAAGCTTTCATTTCTGTTTCCCCACACAAACCCATTTGATGGAATTCAGAGAAAAGAAAAAGTTGAATTCAGCCAAATATTCTCCTTTCACCTTGAATACACTGAAGAAACATCTTTCTCCATTCTAATCCATGAGATTTTCATATGTAGACACAGCCATCACAGGTCTTGTTGGTTTTGTGCACAGGACTCCAAAAATATTGAAGACCACCGGAAAGTTCAGTGAGCTATTTAGATATTTCTGTTAGGCTGTTTGTAGATCGTAATCAAGATTTCTAATATTCCTGGGTAGATTTCTGTGATTTGCTGAAGAAAGGTGAAATTATAATCAATTCTTGGGGAAGGGTCTATTGGAGGGCAGCTTCTCTCGATACCTGGGAGCTCCCACCTTCTCCTCCTGGAGGCGCCATTGTGGTCTGCTTGTCTGTAAGCACTTCACTCAGTTCAATTGCTGTTTCACCAGATTTCAGTGGTACCAAGGTAGTCAATTCACTCTCGTGAGATGAAAGCATGTGTATTTGAACAGGCTGAGATATCAAGTTTCTTCCTTTCATTTTTCAAGTTCCAAGCAGAATTACGCCCATCACTGGATGACCAGCATAGCCTATTAGGTAAGAAATGTGATCCAATTTCTAATATCTTGTTTGCATATTTTCTTTTCTAAAAGGTACTTTTTGCACATGTCACTGGCCCTGGATGTGTGTCTGAGGGTTGATAAAGCGCTGATTTCTCTCCACAAGTGCTTCACCCTCTAGTTTGGGACAGGCATGCCTATAGAGGCATAACAGCTCTTTCCACTAAAAGGAGAGTACTAGCGCAAAACCCCTCTGCCCTGTCTTCTGTAAACATTGTAAGTCTGAAAACATTATTTTTTGTCCCTACTGCTTTAGTCCTGAGTCTCTCTAAAGGACTTAACCTTGGGGTGATGCTGAAAGATTGTCATTTTCATGCATACTATCAAATTGCTCCACAAGGTAAAATATACAAATGTAATGAATCCAAGCTTGGCTGTAATCATACAACAACAGGATCACCTGAAAGAGCCACTGGCTTCCATTTTCTTGTCCTTTTGAAGGTTTGTTGTACCTAGGCAAAAGACTCCAATAGTCCTGAGTCCCTGCTTCTTTCAGGACCAGTAAACAACAACAAAAATAATAAGCTTTTAAAAGTAAGCATTTACAAGACACTCCTCTAAATGCTTCACCTGGATCATCTCATTTAATTCTAAAATTCACTTTTTTTAAGGTAGTATTTTCATTACTCTAATTGTATAGATGAAGAAACTGAGGTTCAGAGAGGTTAAGTAACTTGCCTAGAATCACGGAGCACGAAAGGAGTGGGTTAGGATTTGAACCCAGTGTGAGCCGAGACTTTATGCTTGTAACCACTATGTTGCATTGCCTTCTCACCAGGAATCCAGCCAGCAAGTTGTAATGTGAGCATTTAAAAGCCTGACCTTCTGATTGCTCCCTTCTGGTCATACTTACCTTATTTTTCCTCAGACCTTACCTCTCAAACCTGACGACGCGTCCAAAACCATCTGTTATTGTGGTGTTTTGAAGACAAGGAGAAAAAGAGTGGAAAATAAGATCCAGGAGGAGGAGAAAAGTCCAGGAGGAGAATGTGGGAGGTGTGCTAAGAAGCTTGTTTACCGTGTGCGGGAGAGCAGAAGAGGAGAGGCAGGCTGCTTCCTGTTTGAAAACGCTCGTCTGTGTTTCAATGGCTTCTTTCCCTGCTAAAGAAGCCCCATAGGTGACAATGAGCAGCTCATCAGGGAACAGGCGCTAGGATAAGACTGAGGTAAAAGGCTCTTCTGGATGTAGGACGATAAACTTTGCATTAGAGTTTCCCGTTTTGCTGTGTTCCAGGAATCATCCCTGCTGGAGAGTGTGAGAAGCAGTCTGGCTGCTCAGGGAGGAACGAAGAATCAAGAGACCCTGGGTCCATCTTCTCTCCCCTCACAAGACCAGTGGGTCTGTGGCAGGGGAGAAGCAGGGCAGGACTCCGTCATGGGGGGACTTTTAATGGGCGTATTCGGGTAAAATCTAATCGAGTAATCAGAAAGTGATTAGATACGTGGTCTAAGCATAAGCCCTCCCCTCTGCGGGCTGCGGCAGGTGGTAGGCGAGTGCCAGGTGGACCCCCCTCCCCGCCTGCACCCACGCACTCCCTGACCCTCTTCTCTGCTCTCTCCTTAGTCCTCATTATCACGTAACACGCTACATATTTTACTTATTCTGTCATTTTTTTTGTTGCTTCTTTTTCTATGGAGTATAAGCTCCACAAGGGCAGGGATTTTTAAATATTTTGATCACATTTTAGGAATCTTCTTAGGGGCTCAGAAAGCATTGTTGAGTGAAAGGAGGTCGTTGTCCGACATCCAGCCGGACAGCACTGCCAGGAGGCCACGCCTCTGCTGTGGCGTCCACAATAGTCAGTCCTTCCGTTTCCTTCTCCCTCGTTGTCTCAAGTCTTAGCCATTTTATGGCCAGGTGCTGGCTGAATGGTTGGTTTGTTTGTGTGTTTGTTTCCTTTTTGTCTTTGGTCTGGGATTTCTCTCTCTCTCCTTTTTTTCCTTTTTCTTCCCTTCACATGATATTTCATCCAGTGTTTCTCACTGTCATTTGGAGAAAGTTTCTTTGTTTTTCTGTCTCTTCGTCTCCAAAAATCTTAATGCTAAACCATGAAGTGGAGTAAGAAAGATGAATCTAGGGCAGACAAGATGACTAGCAATTTATTCCCAGGACACAGGTAGTTGGAGAGGCTCTCGCGGCAGGGAAGCAGACCCCAGGGGGTGCAGCCCTCTGCTCTAGGTCCACAGGACTAAGTTACTGTAGTTAGAGAATGAAACATCAGCTCATATCCACACTGGGCTGGGGCTCAAGAGTTTGCCAGCATGAAACTGTCAGGATGAAATGTTCTGCTTTTTATGGGAAAGAAGATTTCAAAACCTCCCTTGATAACATTTTCTGGATGAATACTATGTATTTGTGTATTTAGTTAACAAACACTTCTATAGTGCTTATTGTGTGCCAGGTGCTGTTCTAAATGGTTCAAAAATAAATATTAATTTATCCAGCAGTAACTACTATTGCTATCACCCCCCCCCCCAATTTATAGATGAAGAAACAGAAGCAAGAATGAGTTAAGTAACTTACTTGGGACCAAGAGGTAATAGTGGCAGAGCTGAAATTCATACCTGGGTACCTAGATCTCGAGGGTCCATGCATTTATCCACTAACCAGGCCGCCTCTCCAATATTTGCTAATACTTTTGAGGTATTGGTTATGGTCTTATTAAAAGTCTCTCATAATGCTCTAGATCCTTACAAAGGAGATGGCAAAAATTCACAGTGGAAGACAGCCCCCTATTTTAACTTCAAAGAAAAAAAATTTTTTGATCTGTTTTAATACATTGATTATCTAGTATGTATGTGTGTGTATGTGTATATACATATATATTAAATGTATATAAGCGAACATATATCAGCATATATATATGCATATACATATATATTCAAATGCTACATGAATATATTTTGCCTAATCCATACAGAGCTTCATCAATATTTCTTCTTTATTCTCTTTTATGCCAACAGCTTTCTTTATGTATTTCTATTTTCTACATTTTTCAGAGTGATTGGATTAGGTTGCATACACTTCTCCTGAAATATTAACTGCATACAATCCACATCCACATGCGCTGGGCCTATAGTTATGATCTATCATTTCAAAAATCCACGTGTTAAAAAAGAACAAAACAGGCCATGAGTGCTATGAAGTATTAGGTCCAAAGAGCCCCCTACCATTCATCTTCTCCCTAATGCAGGGACTAATAAGACCCCAGAGTTTCTGTCTCAATGGTAGATCCTTTGTTCCAAAACCACTGAAACAAGACATACACACACACACAGTCAGACGTACACATACTAACACTCACCTGCTCACATCCACTTTGTATATCTAAGAGAATGAATCCATTTCATTATGAGTAAGTTGCTGCATAGTCGAGTAGGAAAAGGGTACCTAACTACTGTGATATTCTGAAAATTTTTAGAGGGGATACAATATCAGCACAAGGGTCGATCCAGATTGTTAAGCTTCGTCCCCAGGACTATTTGGGGGAAAAAACTAGATGAAGAAGTAGTTGGGCAAGACATCATTTTTAACCTCTGATCAACACCACCTGATGTTATATCTCCCTCTGTACTATTTCTCCCTTATGATCTTGATTGTAAAATACTCCCAGCATTGGAAATTCCACTGCTGGGTCTTCCCCCCTCACTTTTCCCTGCTCACCTCTTGAAAATATGGTAAGGCAGGTTTTCTTGTATGGCTCGTGGAAATCAGTCTTCCTGCTTTGGAGTCCAGCCGTGTTTGTTGCAGGATAATTTCCTGGCTGGTGCTGTCTCACCACACTCACTTCCTGGATACCCCCTTGCTTGCCTTGGGCCCGCACATTTTTTCTCCTTTTATCCCAGCAGATTCCTGCTATGATGCCTGTTCACACCTCTGAGTGTACATTTGCTTCACTTCTGTCTTCCCTTGAAGTTCACCATTCAGAACCTCTGAGTCCCTGTCCTCTGCCTTGTAAGAGTTTATGACTGGTCAAAGGTCGAATCTACAAGTAGGACAAAACCACTAATCCCTTCAATATTTTTATCAATAATTCATGAAAAAAATCAATTTGATTGAATCCGTCAGTTTGTTCCAAATGGAAAAATCCTGTGTAGAAATGACATTATTCACTGAGTATTTCAGTCCCTGGAGTTATTTATACCTATAAAGTGTACAAAGCCCAAACATTCAGATTTAGTCAGTCATCTTTGTCTGTACAATTCACCAAATAAGGATACTCTGACATATGCACATATCTCAATGGTTAACATCATGGACCAAACATCCTGATTATTTTGCAATTTTTTTTTCCACATTTCAGCCGGATGTTTTGGCTGTGTGTAGACAGATTACAGAGTACTTCCCAGTATGTATCCCTTTGAATCTGCTTTATTGATGTAGAACAAAGTTTCATTTGCTCACAGATTTTAATTTAAAAAAGCAAAGCTAATGAATGTTGGATTGCATTCTTCAGTGAAGGCAATAAACCTTGTGTGGTATATAAAAAGCTACCGCCCTCTGATTGTCAAAGTTTACTTCTTTCTTTTCAGATTCTTCTTTGTATTGTTTTACAATCTAGGTATATCTGTTTAACATGAAATGCAGAAAATGACAGGGCTCAGACAGCTACTGCATCCAGTGACAAAGATTACTGTCATCCTGGCTCATCAGTTAATTCATCATTGGCAATGGTCCATTCCATTTCCTGGTAGCCTAGCAACAGCCAATGATGGGGAGGGCTGTTTGCCATGTGACAATGGTATGTGGTACTTTCCAGAATGCTTTTACATAAAAATAGGATGATAATTTATAAATTTACATTTTTATTTTAATAAATGGGAATATTTGGTTTTAGGGGTTGACATTCAAAAGGGAGACAATTTTATTTTGCAGACCATGACTTTAAAGTGCTGGACTGGTGACTTGATAACAGCAATGGAGCTATCAATTTCACACATAAACGGGGTTTAAAGTTGAGCCTGTGAATGCCTTACTTTACCTTAGTAAGAGTGATACTCTCCCACAGATTAACTCTACAAAAATAATATGATTAAACTAGAGCTATTCTTATATCAGTGTGCACACATGCACACACACACACACTCTCATGTGCACACTCACATGTGGCATAGGATTTTGAGTATGAATTTTGGCTCCTAATTTTTTTTTTTTAATCACTGGTTAGGGAAAAAAGCAAAGAAATCCATGAGCAACAACAGTAATTGTTGTCCTCAATATTAGAAAAAAAATTGCAGTTTCTCACAATTCTCCTAACTCCGTATTGATGATTCATGGTTCGCCAACTCATTTCAAAATCTGCCCATTTGTTTTCACTGATTGAATTCTCTGATTGTTAGTGTGTATAAATGGATTAGCTACTTTTGAAGCGATCTTCTGTTAAAGAAGTGATAGAAAATCCTATTTAAATGTCATGATGCTTTTTCTCTTGTTATGACAGTATCATCGAGTAAATAGTTTTATTTTAGTGCTATAGTTAAGAAAATCTATAGTCACCTTCTCATAAATCTTTTTTTAAAAAATCTATATTTAGCCCCATCTGCAGAGAAAGGAGTGGAAAATAGGAGACTACCTAAGACATGAATTCCGTTAAATATTAAAGAGATCTCATCAATGATTTTATTAGTCTCTGAGCTCAGTAAAGGCCTCACTGACATCTAAAGCCTAATGATTTTTTAAAAATATATTTAAAGCCTTGCACTGCACCTTTAAATATTGAATAATATTGGAAAATATTGAAGCCCTTTTTTGTATATTAGCTTTAGGCAGAACTGTTGTATGATTTCCACTCCTTTCATGACATTGTAATGATGTTACCACATACAACTTTATCTTGCATGAAAAGGTGAAGTCATGAGTGATTTCTCCAATTTAAAAGCACTCAACCCTCACAGTGCTAGAAATGAATATTTTGCATATATTCATGCAACAATGATTCAATTTAAGATTTCTATTTTCAAACATTGCTTGAAACCTTCACTATGCTAGTAGTAAAATTGCCAAAATGTGTAATAAGATTTATTATAGATGAGTAGCATTTTATTTAGTATTTCATGTTAACACGCTTTTAGGGTTACCTGGTTTAGCAGGAGAATTCATCTTTCTTTTCTAATCAGAGATAACATTTTATTGTGTTTTTAAAAATACTCTTTCTGTACACATATATATTGTGGCACAAACGGAATTTTCTCTTGCTGGCAAAGCAAACCCAAACATTGCTCATGTCAAAGCTCCATGTACCCTCACACAAAGCCACTCTGATTAAAGAAAAGAAGAAAGACTTCCATTTCTCCTCTGTAATTCTTGTCCCTTCTCTCCAGAATCATTGAAAAATCCTTTTGCTATACATCCTTAAAATGGGTTCAGAATTTTGCTGTGGACTTGTTATACTCTTGTTTATACTGTATAGATGCTTGATGCTGTAACAGCATAAAAACGCACATAAGTTTCCTAGAAGCAACACATCAAGGCATATGTTACAGGCACAAAAAGTATAGGTTGGCGGAAGCTCTTAATTGAGGGCCTGTGTTTCTCAAAGAGGTTTGCACAGATGGAGGAAGAGATGTATCTAAATGTGGTTACCTATGAGCTTATGTAGGAGAGATAGGGGAAGTGTGTAACCATTTCATGACCACACCTGCACTGTTCACAGTGGAGGCACAAAAAGAGGTATAAACTCTTACTGTTTCTGTGTTTATTCCCTATCTTTAGACCCTTAAGGGCCTAACCCTTCTTTCCATCCCAGGTTTTTAATCATTTCAGCAACGAAAGAGGGAGCCTTCCAAAGACAGGTTTCTCAGGCATTAAAACAAGACTTTGTGTATGAGAGCAAGCTTATACCACATGCCCAAAGTACAGAAAGGAAATACTAACCTGATTTTTATTTACGGGAGACAGATAGTGGCTAGCAACTAACCCCACTTGCCTGTGCAAAGTTACTCGAAGATAACACATGAGTGGGATTGTGGTTTTTCTTTGATTATCTTTAATTTTATAGAAAAAAAGTTATTTGGAAACTGGAGAGACAGCGTATAAGTTAGTGACTTATTCTGCATTTTGGGGAGGGAAAGAGAGTGGCTATCTCATTAGGCCCCTGGGTGGGCCAAATTTTCCTAATTACGTGGAAATCAGAGGCAGCCCTAGACTGTGGTATCTTACCTGCACAGAGTAAACACTCCCCCGCTGTCACTAATGTCCTATAAATCATGTTAAAGAGAAGCATAATTAACATTTTTGATCAAATCAAGCTTCAAAGCCATGAGGTGCATGAGTGAATAAAGCCACATTTCCAAGTCAGCAGTGAACAGATTGTTCAGGGAGGGAGGATGCTTGGGATGGCTCTGCATGTCTCCAGCCATCCACCCCTACCCTCTGGACACCCAGAGGAGGCAATGCGACTTTGGATGGGAAAACCTCGGCAATGTATCACGTTCGGTTTCCTGGATCTAAGCTCCTGAGGAGGCAAAGGGTGTGGGGTAAGATAAAAGGAAGAGAAAGTAACCTCTTGCCTGAGAAGAATGAGAAAGTTAATTTTTGGTTAAAACATATGGTGAAAACATATCTTTTCTGTGCATGGCCAAATTAGTTCTGTTTTTCTTTTAAACCGTGTAAAGAGGATGGTGTTCCTGGTTCAAGGACAGGTGGCTTTGCACAGATCATCTCCATCTTTGTTTTTTATGGATCTTGAGAAAATATCCATCCAATTGTCAAAGGCTAATCATCACTGAAGCTAGTCTGGAGGTGGGTGCTCAGTGGACGTACAGTTGAAATATATTTCAAAGGCTTCTGGCCCCTAAGACAACACCTGTAGACAATCCTGGAACTCTTGTCATGGGAGACGGTGCTTTTCTTCTTTGCAATGGCATAAAATGACTTTAGTTTCAAATTTCTCTAGAAATTACTGGGTAACTTGCATTCACACTAAGCCATTTGCAGTTGATAGCAAAGCCTTGATGAAAAGGATAAAAAAGGTGATGAGAAAAAAGGAGTCCTGGATGCCCAGGTAGGCCGGGAAAAGGAAGGAGAGAGGGGCCAGATACGGGAGGGTAAGTATGACACGTAATCCTTTCCCGAGACAGTTTGATCTACGTTGGTTTCTGGCTCTGAGAAGGTCTCAGTAAGCATCAACAGCAACGAAAACAGAGGTGCTAATGGAAATCCCCCACCCCGCCCCCCAAGGCAACTGGGGAAAGGCAGTCGCATTCAGTCTCTTCTTCGGCCTGGGTACCCAGAGAGAAATGTGTCCTGGCGACATGAGATGCTGGTGCTGGGAGCAACAGTACCTGGGATTAGGGTCTGAGGTTCCTCTGGCATTCCTGCAGGCTCCTGCCTGAAGCACAGTGTGTGGATTTGCTCCTTCCCAATTTCCCATTAGTCAGTGTGGGCTTTATCTCTCTCTCGTTGGATTGGGCAAAGCCTTGGTGAGGAAGTGATCCCAGCTACTTCCTTCAGTCTGCTGGGCTGAGGGCAGGAGGGATATGCCTGGGGCTAGGTTATACTAAGGCACGTTATTTAAATAAATTAATATAATATTAAGAGTCCAGGAACTGTGTGTACCCTGGAAAAGAAGTACATTTGCTGCTAGGGTAATCTAGAATACATTGGTTTTGACCAAAGGATTACCATATATATTGATATGTATAGTACAGGGACCATAAATTTTGGACTCTATTCCAATGTTAAAGTTTCAGATATTATATTTACTGATAGAGATATGTGTGTGTCTATGTTGATGAAGTGTGTGTTTTTATTTAATAACATATTCTTTTCAAGGAAAGCATTTTTGAAAATAACAAGAACTAAGAAGGGTTTAAGTTTTATAGCTTCGAAAGACTTTTTATATAAATGCAATCACAAATCAGAAAAATTATTCTTTATTAGTTCATGAATTCTAAATTATGACTCAGGAAATACGGTCACTACAGATAGCCATTGTCTCTCTTCTTTCTTAGGTCTAAATGCCTAGAAAACAAATGGCTTAAAAAGACAAATCCAGCCAAACTGGCTTTTTGTCTGCTTGGAGAGGCCAGATCCCTCTCCACAAGTTTTCCTTTTTTCCTTTCATTTTGCTCTATGTTATTTTATTTGTCTCTCCCCCAGCTCGCAGCTAGTTATCGCACATGACGTAAACACTATGAGGGCAAGGATTTCTGTCGGTGTTATTCATGGAATCTCCAGGGCCTGGAATAGTGTCTGGTACACAGTAGCCAATCAGGAAATATTTATTAAATAAATAAATGGAATAAATGGATTGAATTCATCAAGTTGGCTCTTTAGAAAAATATATAACATAAATTCAAATTTGAATAATTAGCCAAGTTTATTTTTCCTTTTTGTTCTCTGACTCTTCTTGTCTTTGCCTTTTGGGCCATTTTCTTTTCTATGCGTTCTTCCTTTCACAATCTATGTGACAGCAAAATGTGCGGAAAGAAACAAAAATTTATCCTTTAAGTTATTCTACTTCATGTAGACCAAGAAAACTGGCTGTGTCAGCAAACTTCTCACCTTCCAACTGGCTGCTTTGACACTTTGAGGACACTACTTCTGTTTTATGCACTTTCATTGTGTCTTCACGGTTTCATAGCATGAGAATTTGATCATAGCACACCTGACACATTTCCCCAAAGTAAAAGAACTTGGGTGGTTAGCCTGAAGCTGCCGTACTGGAGTGTTGAAGCCTAAAGTCTGAAAGTGCTGCATTCAACAAAGCTTGCCATCTGTTGATCCTCGATGACACCAATCAATTTATGCTATACATAGCTATTGACCACCTGCAGTCATCAAAAACCTAGACACCATGTATGTCTTATCCTCCTTTTGTTTCTGGGGATATATTGGGTGTGTGTGTGTGGGTGTGCGTAGAGACAGAGAGAGAGAGGAGGAATGAATGAAGAAATGATATGTTGAATAATGCTTGAATCAGTGTAACTGAGCATATTTGCTTTTTGCTCTCGGCTTTTTTTGCCCTGCATGGAGAATGTATACTTCTTTACTTCCTGCCCCTCTTTGGTTTTCTTTTGGATGAGGAAATATGCCTAACACCTGCTGGTGTTCTTTACGAGATGTTTGGGATTTTCTGGGGCCTTCCCCAGAGGTGACTGTGTTTCGGTGGTGAGTGAATAATGCAAAACAGTCTACAGGCTGTATGCACTGAGTAATCACTGGGAATTCTTCAAAACAATCTCAGGTTGGTAACATTTTCCACAGAAAATAATAAGAACAGTAACAATAGTGGCAACAGCAACAATAAACAAGATATGCCCTGTGTGCTTCCACCCAATTATTAGCTAATAATGCACACTTATGATTAATTCCACTCTTTAAATGCAGATTCTAAATAGCAATAACCATTTATTTTATGTTTTCACGTTATTTTCCTGCACGTCCTTTATGTCAATTATGTGTTTTCAGGCACATCTGATTGTGCTCTACTGTGGTTTCGATGGTTTAGTAATTGTACATTAAAAAAAAATAACAACACGTGTTTGGTATAAAAATTAATTACGTTAAGCATTCCTACTAATTTTGCCAGGCAAAAAATGGCATCCCACAAATTTTCAGCATAAAGTGGGTGGCCAGCCTACTTAGGAGCTTTATGGTCTGTGGCTGGGCTTTGTGACTGAGCTCTGTCAAGGCAGTTTTCTCGGAGCTAGCGAGGGGATGGGAATGCCGTGGACAGCAGTCTGCCCCTGCTCTGGCCCCTGCGTCCCCTTAAAATTTGTCTCTGGCCTCCATCTAATCAAACACTTCCCAATTACGATTAGAATAACAGTGCTGAAAATATCATGTTGAAATGTCGCTGCAATCCAAATTGACAGAGCTCCTGCCAGCAAGCTGGACGGTCAAGGATGTAGCTTCCTCCTTTGGGTTTGGTCCTATTTGTAAGAGGCTGATCCCTGGTAATAATGAAGAAAAACATTAGATATGCTGTAGAAATCTACCTGCAAAATCCATGGGAGCAGAGAGGGGTCTAGCAGGGATAGAGAAAAGGAGGGGCAGAACCAGGAGGAATTGGATGAAAAGAAGTCTGCTCAATACTGCAATCTTTCGGGAATATTTTCTTATGATGTATTAAAAATATCTGATTCTTAAAAACAATTTTCTGCCCCTGTAACTCAAAATAGCATTCAGTAAAGGGGAGGGGAAATGCAGCAATTAGTTGGCTTTATTTCTGAGGTTTTATTACTTTGATTTTTTTTTTTAATTTAATCAGCCACGAACACAGCTAACAGCAGACGGTGACTTTTCCCTGAAATGTGCTTCCTGCCCAGAACAGTGGCTTGTGATTGTAGGTTAATGTTAATGAAACATGAAAAGACAGACCCATTTTAGGAAAATTTGTTATTAACAAATAAAGGCTTGGTAACATTTAGAATCACACCAGGAATTGCACCATTGGAAATACGGCTAGAGCAAATTCTAGAGCCAGCCCACCATGCTCAAGTGACAAATTTGTTTACATCCTTTAAAAGTTCTGACTCGGTACAGACGAGGTGACGTCCTCCTTTTCTCATTCATGTTCAATTCACAAACATAAAGAGACTCTGAGCCATTAGGGAAGCTTTCATTTTGGCTGGGGAAGGATGAAATGATAGTGATAGTGGCTTTCATAGCAGAAAATAATTGTATACTTTTCTTATTATTATTTTTGGCAAGGCGCGCACATTTCGGCTTTCCGGTGTATTACATCATTACATTGTATAATGCATCATAATGATAGAGTGAATAGAGATGAAGAAATGCCAGCGTCTGCTGCAAGTTTAAAGAGAGAGACATTGCATGCATTTTCAGCTGGGAGGCTGCTGTTCAGCGAAGTGTTCTCTGAGATGAAACAAAGCTGCCTTCCCACTTGGCATTCACATTAATTGTGGACTTGCCAACCGGCCAGTTTCATTGGTGTATAAATTAGTGGGGAATAATTCCACTTGTCTCAAAAACAAGAATATCTGAGGAATGCTTCCTGAGATGGTGACTTATTTGTTTTTCTGTGGTTTGCACTCAGCTCCCAGAAACCTCCAAGATCTGCTAAACACAAAAAAGCCCTGTGTTCTGCCCTGCCATACCTGTTTTTGAGAGGTAACGGCTGTTATTGGGACAAATAGAAGTTTTATTATTTTCATTGGCATATTTTTCAGATGTATTAAAATAAATCATTTTTCAAATCCTCATTATTGTAAAACAGAAGTCCACTGAGGTCTCCTAAAAGAAAATTTAAAATACATTATTAATAATAATAACAGGAAATGTTAGTTGAGTGTCAACAGTGGTCTAAGAACTGCCATTTAGGATGTGTCAATGGGTTGCTAACATAGCCAGTTACAAAGGAAAAGAAAATTTTCTTTAGTTCATTTTTTTATTATATTTGTTTGCCATTGTGCTGTGACATAAATGATTTTTCAGTTATACATTTTTTTAGGAACTCAAATTTAGCCAAACCCATTTGACACTGCCTCCCGATGTGTCCCATATATCTTAGATCTACCACAATTATAGTGACTATAAACATGTGATCTAAGGTTTTCAATGTCCCTGTAACATTTTACAATTAAAGTTACCTGAATCCTTCTCAAAATTGTTAACAGTTGTAAAAAAAATTAAATTTTAAACATTACTCTTTAACCTTGAGCTTATTGTATGCTCTGTATTGTGTCGGCCCCAGGTGAACAAAACATACTTGGACCTCTCTCCTCCTCGAAGTTTATAGTCTAGAGGTGTAGACTCCATTACACCAACACAACTTGACAACTCTGGCCATGCCAGGGTCTTCACACCTGGATCAAATCCATTCTAATACTCACTTTTTGTTGGACCAACCGGCCTTGAACTTATCGAGAAAGGCCACATTGGTCTCAATATTTATTCTCTACCTTTAAGCCTTAGCATAAAAGAAAAGAAAAAAAAGTTAAACCAACTAGTTGGAGACAAACTGAATGAATGTTTCCACCGTTGTCTATTTATTTGGGCATCAAAGATACTCAGATTTTCTGTCTTTTAGATAATGGACTACTTTGGGATTTCTCCACTCATGCGGTACAAGGTTTACATAACCAAATAAAATGGAGATGTATTTCATTATTGAGAAAATTGGATTCCTTAATTTGCTAGCTACTTAGCTAGCCAGTTAGTCAGTCTGTCGTTTTGGGTGTTTAACTATTATTGCTCATATCCACACACATTACAACTACCAAGTGTTTTATAATGCACAAAAAGTTTTTGAATACACTACTTGTTTGCTTAGTGATTAAAATCATGGGCTTTGGAGTTATATAGATGAATAGGCCTGGGTTCAAATAGTGGCTCTAAGATTTATTTACTAAGTGACCTTAAATTCTGTAAGCCTTTGTGCCCTTTTTGTAAAATAAGGATAATAGCCATTTCACAGGTTTGCAATGAGAGATGAGATAATTCATTAAAATAGCTTCTAAGAAACACTCAATAAATGGTAGCTATTTTTTATTGTTGTTTTTAAAAACATTTCTAATCCTTATTAGAATGTTATGAAGCGGCCTGCTAATGAGCCCATTAAATCCTCCTGTTTATTTTTCTCTCTATGTGGCTGTAGAGGCAGATTCTCTATCTTGGAATTCCTACTTCTCTTTTCTTCACTTAAGTATTTTCTACCCATTCCCTAGAGCTCGCTTAAAGGTCTCTTTCCTGACTTCAGCACTTCAGTTCAATACATTGTTCCACCACAAATATTTATTTAGCCTCACCGTATGAAAGTCACTGTGTTAAGTGCTGGAAATACAGTGATAAAGGAAGAAGAGGCAATAGTCCCTGCCACCGTGCAGCTTACAGTCTGTCAGAGAAAGCACGCTTTCTACAAATAGTGCAAAGAAAAGTATTTACTACGGGTTGGGTGAAGTACTTAGAAGGTGAAGTAAAAGATATTAAGAAAGCATATTCCTGAGGACTGACATAGATTGGGGTTGGAAAGATCTCCTTGAGGAGACAGTGTTGAGTTGAGGCCTAAAGGATAATGAGGTTTAACCCAAGGGAAGTGGGTTAGGCAGGGTGGGGAGGGAATCTACCATGTTCTTCTGCCATGTTCTCCACCTATGCAAAACCTCGAGCATGCAACCTGCTTTCTAGGCACTTCTGATTTAGGGGAACACCTTTCCTGACCACCCTAGTAAGCAATGAGTGTCCTCTTCTTGGCTGCCCAGGAATGCTTACCGTCAGAACTATTTATTTGACTTATTTCCAAATGTGCCTTGTTCATTCGTTCATTCATTTATTCAACAAATATTTATAGAACATCTAGGGAGATCCCAAGTAAAGGAAACTTCTATATTGTACATGCCATTTATATAACCACATAACTCTAAGGTATATTGTTATAACTCTAGATCTGGTCTTGTTTGCTACATTACAAGGAGACATGTCTTTCATCATTGCTGTCTCCTTCAGTGATTTGCACATTGTTGGCACTCAATAGATGTCTATCATCCCCGGTGACCTCTGTGCTGCTCTCTCACACGACTATTATCTGCTGCACTTTTTAAATCCCTGGCAACTTCCTACAATGTTGAATATTTCTAGCCTAACAAAAAACATAATTAGGAAGGTAAATCTGCTGAAGCTGAAACAAATCATTTAATTCATTCCACAAGCCAAATGGAAAATGATTTTGAGATTATCCACCGTATTGGGTTATCTGCTCTACTGCTCTGTACCATTAGCTCAGGCAGTTGGGAATTGCTTGCAATTCACAAAGAAGCAGATTGTGTTTGGTTTGCGTTGGCTGTGCACCCTCCTCTGAAGTGGCTGCGAGTCCTCTCCAATTCAGCGAAGGCAGCCAGTCTGAGTGGCCAGTAAGCCAAGTCGGTCTCTCCTGTGTTGGTGCTTCCGTGTGCTGTGGAGCGCAGGTGCACACATGTGTGCCTGCCTTCCTCCGTGAAGTTCCCCATCAGCTGAATGCGGTGCCTAGTACATAGTCATCTGACGTTTCGGATGACATATGGTTTCCTGTTAACTTTTCACATTTCTTAGAGATAAAAGTGACCCGATATAGCCCGATACTATCCAGAGTTATTTTCCTTGCACAAGGTGGGCGGGGGGTGGGGGGTGCTGCCTCTGTTTCCACGAGGTTTTGGAGAGTCATCCCAACCATTCAGAAACCCTTTTCCCACAGTAGAGGTTGGTTGCTGTGCATTTTAGCAGTTAAATTCACCCAGTTTCTTTAACATAGTTCACGTTGCTCTGAGATTTCTTCCTGCTTCCCTGCCTTTGAAAGTTCATATGTCTGATATGGTGGGATAGGATAGTCCTATCATGAGATGCTTATCTCAAGGTTGGTGAGAACCTACCTGTGGACCAACTTGCTTTAATTGAGTGATCACATTGAAAGGGAACAGCTGATGAAAGGCATGCTTGTGAAAGGTACAGGTCTAAGGTAAATGGGGCCCAATGCTGCAGTTTTAAAAAGGGCTGAGATGTCTATTCACAAAACCTGGGAATGAGCCCTTCAGTAATTCATTGACAGTGAAGAAAATAGGAAACATATTGACAGATGGGTGGATAGGCAGGTAGGTAGATGATTATTAGATACATAGAATTGGTTTTCCTTTATGGACTTGCTTCCAGTGTGCCTAGGGAGTTAGATAGTCTTGAAGGGTTTTCTTCATCAGCTTTGCTCAACGAATCTGGGGCCCCTTTCAGTCCCGCAGAGCTGCGAAGAGTGGCAGAGTCACTGGTGGCTTGCAGGCCTGGCTGCACCTGTGGGTCCAATATAGGCCATTCTGGCAAGGCTCCTGTTAGGCCAAGAAAGGCAGACCCAGGCATTGGCAGGTGTCACTTTATTAGGAAGGCTTATTAGTTTGGCTGTGTGTTCTCGGAATGTAGGAAGGCTGAAGTCTTAGGAGGAAATAAGTTAATAAAAAGAAAACACCTGACTTAAAGCAGGTTACTTAAATTAATTACACAATTTGCTAATATCACAGTACAAATGATGCTTTTCTTATGCTAACCCAGATAGAATAAAAGGCAACTGAGAGTGTCTCATAAAAAGTATCATAACTTTTGTATCAAAAATATTGCTGTAATCTAAATGCAGGATGGTCCCATGTATGTTGGCATACTTTTGTAAAACCACAAGAAAGGCCCTGTACCTATAAATCTAGCATGGCAGGATGGCACCCCACAATGGAAGCTATTGCCTAGACTTTTCACTCAGAATTCCCAAGCTATTAAAAAAGAAAAATCTTCGTAACCTCTGACAGCACTGAAGAATACTACTGTATATGAACAGCAGTAGCAATTCCCTCCCATGTGCATGTTCTCATTTTCTCTACTTGTACTTGAAAGTTGGCTAAAAAAGGTAAGGATATGTGGTGACAGCCAGTAAGAAGCCAGGATTCTCAGTCATATGACTACAAGGAACTGAATTCTGCTAGCAACCAGGTGAATTTTAGAAGAGGACCCTAAGCTCGAGACCTTGCAGCCCCCTGAGACCCTAATGTACTCAGACCCCTGACTTACAGAAACTGCGAGATAATTAATGCATGCTATTGTAAGACACTAAATTTGTGCTAATTTGTTATCCAGCAATAGAAAACTAATGCAGTTATTCTCTTTATAAAATATTCCATCATAAAACTTTTAAATAGCAAAGTCCCTGGGTACTCTTATAGGATTCAACGTACCTGTATAAAGTGGCGGATCACACATGATTTCTGGCCTGTAAGCATTGCAACATACAGCAAGGTGCATCTGCATTCCTATTGCCATGTGATTGCCTCCATCTCCAAGGAAGGACCTTCCATGGTGGAATTGTATTGTACCTGTGAAACATCTGGCCTGTCCTCTGGCATCCCTGCTGTTGTAGGACTCTATTTCAGTTGTCTTAGTATGGCCACATTTGATCCGAGTAAGGATTATTAGCCCCGAGGGGCCTGTGGGGAGGTGTCGATGGTGACAATTCTCCTTCCCCTACTAACAGCACTAGCTCTCCTGGGATTTCAACTAAAGCTGCATGTTGAGAATCTACAGGGTTATCCAGACAGACTTCCGTGCAGGCCCTTTTCTGTTTTGCCCCAGGGAGAACCTGGCCAACTATATATTCATTGCTATTTTCCCCATTATTTATTACCTAGACAGAATAGCATGATTAATTATTGATCATAGACCAGTAACTGATTAAAGTGTGGTTCTGATCAGCAGTCAAAAGTCATTTGTTTCCAGGCATTGGTAGTTCCTGCGTAGAGAGTGGCAGAACAATACTCTCTCTTTTCAGTGCATAAAATATGACACCTGTAGACAGTCTGCAGTTATAAGCCAGCAACAGAGCCCTTCCACCGTTCTTTGTCTTAATAAATGTGAAATAATGATTCGCCGAAAGAGAGAAAGTGTTTGGAAGATTTACATGTAGAGAATACGATGTGAAGTATAATAGGAGGATTCTAATTAGAATTGTTTCTCATGGACTAAATGCTTTGCTGAAGAGAAACTCACTAGGAATAGCTCTTTACCATCTGGGAAGCATATCAGATTTTGTCTCATTCTTACTTTATTTCTGGGTTTTTTCTGTCTCTCAGCCTTTTCCTCAATCTCTTCCTCTCTCCCTCCCTCCTTTTCTTGTTCCCTCCTTCTTTTCCTCTCTCTTTCCTTCCTTCCTTTCTTCAGATTTTTTTTTTAATTGGATAGTCTATGTCAGGAGTTGGCAAACTATGGCCCAAGGGTCAAATCTGTCCCACCTCTAGTTTTTGTAAATAAAGCATTGGAACACAACCAGCCTCATTCATTTTCATGTTGTCCATAGGTGCTTTTGTACGACAAGGGAAGCTGAGCAGTTATGATAGAGATCGTGTTATCCACAAAGCCTAAAATGTTTACTATCTGGCCCTGCACAGGAAAAAGTTTACTGACCCCTATTCTTTCTGCCAGGTACTAGGGACACGGTAAATAAGACACAGTCCCTGTCCTCGGTGGCTTCAGAGTGGTATGACTATCAAATTATACTATGCTGTGGAGGGCAGGCTGGTGGACATCTGAATACGGTACTGTGGGAACCAGGTGGCAAACATTATGTATTTAGGAAGTAGGATTCAGAGGACAGTATCTCAGTGGTGATAATGTGTTCGAGTTGAGAATTTTCTGGTAGTTTGGAAGTGGAGGAAAAGAATCAAAACTTGAATACTGTAGCTCAAACATCTTATTTCAGGCCCCACGAAATTCCCAATCAAAAGTTGTAATTCCCTTTTTTGGAAGGTACACATTTTTTTTTTCCTGGCCAATACCAAAATTATTACTGAGTCTTTTACTTAGAAACCTCTCCAGACATGGGCAGCTTTGTGGAATCTCGTTTTCCTCTTGGGAGTTGGTAGAGGATGGAGCTCTGGTGGTGGGGAGTGGCAGGGGATCTTGATTGGTCAAATTCTCTCAGACCACCAGGGATGCTTACAGAAGCTGCTGCTTTTGTCTTAAAAGTAAAACAGCATGTATCCATTGCTCTGATAATTACGAGTGGGGGTCAGTCGGCACCAGATGAGGAGGACACTCCCACATGCCCAAGGACCGTAGCAGCCTTCGGGTTTTCAAGGAGTATTTGCTTCACAAGAGAGGTGCCCTAGCAGTTCTGATGGTGAGCCTGTCCCGCTGCCCCATCTGAATTCACCTGGAAGCTAAGTTTATTGCAGAAACCAGCAAACATCATGGTTTCTTCTTCTCTCTTCTGAAAACATGTTCAAGCTCAAAGTGGCCAGTTCATTTTAAGAACCTATTTTCAGTCCACCTGGGATACTTACCAGGCCAAGCAAAGACAAAACCCAATTATAAAAATAAGGTAAAGACCAGAAGCCACTGTGTTGGATTTATGAACTCTTTCCATCATAGCAGAAAGTGAAACTGGTAGTGTTTGCTCTCTACAAAAAAGAAAATAATAGAAGGATGCTGTAAATCATTTGAAAATAAGTTTTTAAAAATTTGGGCAGCAAGTCTTTGCCAAAAAAAGAATAGAATCCACCAGAATAAGTCAAATTATCAGACTTCATCTCCCAGTTTTCAAGATGTCCATTCCTACATGAGAAGATTTTAATCCAAAATTCTAAGGCAAAACAAAAGACCCCCTTTTTGAATGTGGAGTGAATCATGGTTGAGTGAGAGGCTCATTTTGACTTTTATACCTTTACATCAAACTCTGGAACTTCTTCTCTGGAGTTGTGGGGTTCTCTAATCCAGAAGCTGTAGAAGCTTGTGGAACACCCAGGAAAGGTGATGGTGTCAGGTAAGAAGACCAGGACTTGAGCCAACCAAGCTTGTGTTTGAATTCCCAGTTTCTTTTTCTGTGGCCTTGATTAAGTAATCTAATTTCTTTCAACCCTGATCTGTTCATCTGTAAAATGGGGATCATAATAGTGATATTATGTGGCAATTGTGAGATTTTCATGAAGTGATGTAAAGTAATTGGTACCATGCCCAACATATAGCAGGTAATTAATAAATTAGCTATTTTTATTTTTAGGTTAATATTACCATAATTTCATTTCCTAGAAGGTGTTAGGGGTGGTAGAGAATGACTTGGGCTTTAAAGCTTATACTTTTCCCCACACAGAATGAGCTCATCGAGTCAATTAAAATCAGAATGGTACTTACTGAGCAATTTGTGAGTGCAAATTTCTGAATGTCCACTTGAAGAATGGACAACAGAAAGGACAAAAGAATCTTTAGGAGACAAGTCTATTTATTCAACATCCACTGAATAAGCATTAATGTGTTAGACACTGGGCAATGGCTCGGGAGACAAGGAGAAACAAAATGTTGTTTTGGCTCAAGATTTTATAGTCTAGTTACTCAATAGGCATGTTAACAGAAGACTATAATTCTGTGCAGAAAGTGCCATAGTGGAGTCTATGGGATTCAGATGGCAGGAAGGGGACAGGAGGGGCCTCATGGAAGAAGAAGCTTCTGAGCTGAAATTCAAAGAATGAGCAGGTGTTTTTCAGGCAGACAGGTGAGGGGAGAATGTGCCAGGCAGAAGGAACCATGCAGAAAGACACCGAGGCATGAAAGACCATAGTAATTTAACACTGGTGGAACACAGAGGATGTGCAAGAGCTAGTGGAGGGAGATGCAGCTGGGCGGGTTGGCTGAGCCCTGTATATCCCACAAGGTATTCGGTTGGAATCCTGTAGGCTGGAGTGAGCCATTGAGAAATTTTGGGCAGGTGAGTCACCTAACCCAGTATGTTTGTTCAAAAAGATCACCTGGTTGGCAGTATGCAGGACTAATTGGAGGCAGGGAGATAGATCAGTTATGAGGCTATTGCAAGTACCCAGGCAAGAGATGCTGAGGTTCTGACCCCAGGTTGTGGGGTCAGAAGAGGAAGAGAAGGAAAGGCACATGAGTGATGCTGAGCAGGCAGGCACTGATACAAGTTCATAGTTTATTATTATTTGAGTGCAGTCTGGGTTAGGTGTACAGATCACTCACAGTATTGGCAGAAATTAGATGTATGCATCTGAGAACTCCTGTGATCTGAGGTGGGATATAGACCACAGCATGGACTCTTGCTGATTTCATCTGAGAGACCAATGTTGTCCTGCTCATATTCGCTCCTTAAGACTCTGAATGGACCAGAGATTCAGTCCTCCAAGGTCGATGCCTATTGATTGATACGTGGTTGCATCACTTACAGTGGGTCAGCCTTAGCCAAGGTGAAGGAGTACTCACAGTCTGGACTGTAGCTTGTCATTAAAAAGAAACTGCCTGATTTACAAAAATGGGCAATTCATACATTCCCTACAAATTACGGCTTCTTGGAAACTCTAAGTAAAAATTCCAGTCTCTCAGAGATCGTATTTAAATGTCATATCATTCACAATTATCCGATCATTCATCTGTCCATCCATCATTGATTATCTTTGGCTAGCCACAAAAACCACTAGTGAGTTTTAACAGATTATATTAATCAAGTTACCAGCCATTGCCACCATGAAAGATGCAGCAAAATTCAGGATGTAGATTTGGAAACATCTTTTGTCAAATCTAAAATCCACAAAAATCTGTTTGTTTACTTGCTCTCATAATGTAAACTTGTGTTTGTTAATATCCAGTATGTAATTTTGTAAACATAACCTAAGCATTTTGCACATGTAAGGTTTTTCTTTGTGTGTGTATGAATAGAGTGATTTTTTTTTAAAAGGATATTTTCGATGGAGTAATTACTGTGGACATATATTTTTGGTATATGTCTGTGTGTAAATATGTATATGACTGTGTGTGCATATATATATATTCAATCTGATTCTTAACATATGCTAATCTCCATAGCACATGTAATATTAAAAGAAAATTTGGTAATACTTTAAATGTCCTATCATTGTGAATTCATTTTATATTCATTGTAATAGCATTGATCAAAATGAATTCATTTGGTAT
This sequence comes from Indri indri, assembly GCA_004363605.1. NCBI lineage: Eukaryota > Metazoa > Chordata > Mammalia > Primates > Indriidae > Indri > Indri indri. The sequence goes on from RJWJ010005778.1 coordinate 45,448, forward strand.
TCATGTAGATGTCACATGTACTTCCATAGGTGTTTCATTGTAAATTAGCATTTCTCAGAGGACACTTAAAATAAGTGTTACTGAAAGTCCTCATTACACATATTGCCGAGATTAGTACATTAAGGATCATGTACTTACATAGTACTAATGCATTTCTGCCACTTAAAATACTACTTTACCCATTTCTGATATCTAGCAAATATCTAAGGCAATTTTGAGAGTTACTGACATCCTAAAGGAAGTGGTACTTTTATGATTAAGCAGGTTGCCTATATTTTGCTGTATTTTTTTTTTTAACTAAAGATCTGTTAGATACAAAAAAGAGGATTAATAGTGAAATTTATATGGTGACAACAATGGTATTTCAGTGACTTTTGTATAGTCAGGTAGCCAATGAAAGTAGAACCTCATCTAATTTTATTTTTGACAAATCACCTTGTTAAAAAGATTAAGTGAAGTATTTGTGGATCAAACTATGAATTTGCCAAAAAACTGAATTCCTGGACGCACCATTTTTGAACTTGACTTACCTCAGTCAACAAACAAACACAAAAGCAAATGACTGACCATCCACCTTTGCTATTAATATTTATACCTTTCTTGTAACTTTCCCGTTATTATTTTAGGCAGAATTTTTGTTGTCATCATCATGGATGTGGAGAGGGCATGTTGGTGGCTCATTTGGGCAGCATCTGGCTGCAGGGGAATTCATGAGTAGGTTGAGAGACTGTTGTTGGTTCTTCTCAACTGCCTGAGACTCAACCGCCTGAGACTTCTCACAGAGAAAGGTCTGGGGAGGGGTACAAAGGTAGCGACAGGCTTGTAGATCAACCGGGTAAAGCTTTGGGATTTACTGGGATATTCTGAGTGCTGCTTGGAATGTCTGTCTTATACTTAGAGTCACACTTTTAAAAGATACAAAAAATGCTTTCAAAATAGGATTTCCCATACACTGTCGGTGGGAATGCAAAATGGTGCAGCCGCTATGGAAAACAGTATGGTGGTTCCTCAAAAAATTAAAAATAGAACTACCATATGATCTAGCAATTCCACTTCTGGGTATTTACCCAAAAGAGCTGCAATCAGGATCTCGAAGGGGATATTAGCACTCTCATCTTCATTGCAGCACTATTCACAGGAGTCTAGAGTCAGAACAACCTAAATGTCCACGGGCAGATGAATAGATAAAGAAAATGTGGTATACACACACACACACACACACACACACACACACAGTGGAATATTATTCAGTCTTACAAAACGGACATTCTGCAATATGTGACAACATAGATGAACCTTGAGGACATTATGCTAAGTGAAATAAGCCAGTGAGAGAACAAATACTGCATGATTCCACTTATATGTGGAATCTTACATAGTGGAATTCGTAGAGTTGAAGAGTGGAATGGTGGTTGCCAAGGGGCTAAGGGGAAGGGAAAACAGGGAGTCACAAATCAGAGCATAAGTTTCAGTAAAGTAAGATAACTAAACTCTAGAGATCTACTGTATGACATTCTACCTATAGTTAATAATACAATATCGAACACTTGAAAATTTTTAACAGGGTAGACCTCATGTTAAGTGTTCTTACCACAATAAAATTAAGTTAAAAAAATAGGATTTCTCAGTTAAAAACTGTGCACTAAAGGATTTAGGGTCACACGTGGGAAAACCCTTAGTGTTTCTAGAATGCACCAGTCATCAACCATAGATCCAAAGTTCTTTTACTTTTTAGATTCATTTGTTTTTACCTTCCTCTCTGCAAGGATTGTCTGTTTGCTGCCTACACCTGTTAGCACGCTGAAGGGCTGTCCCTGAGATGGACTTTCTCCCTTTATCTGCATTGTCAGGAGACATGACCTTATTTGGTATTGACTCTGGGAGCCAAATTTCCAGCAGGCTACCAACTCACACCTGCAGAATTTGCCGGCACATCCGTTTTGCAAACACACAAAATGGGTAATTGGGCACACAAATGCCTATTTGCATTGCAATTTGGCATTTGTATACACAGTGATGGATTTTTTTCATGTGCAAATGTGGGGGAATGCAAGTGCAAAATAGATGTCCTCAAGTAGGAAGGGTGCCTTTAAAAAACATATATCTTTTTAAAAACCTGCTAGAAATTTGAGGATTGCCAGGAAAATAGGTAGGTACATGGATATATTTCATTCTCTGCCCCTCCTCACTCCCCCATTCAGGCAAAGTTCTGATAGAACACAGTTCATTTGTTACTTTTGGAAGAAGGACTATTTTTTTTCCCAATAAGCAGAGGGACATCCAAGGACTTATGTAAAGTATCACAAAGTCAGCTATTAATAATATATATTGATACTTTAGCTCTAATGGAATGTAAAAAGTTTTTACATTTTTAGCATGTTTGATGTCTTATAAAAGAGTACCATACACCGGTTTTGAGGTGCATTGTTCTGTTCAGTGTTAAAGTTACACACAGATACATGCAGAAACCTTTGGAACCATAGATTTTGCAACAAATTGGAATAATGCAGAGCAAAATAATGATGGCCTTTGTACAGGGAATGGATGTGGAGCTTCGAGGTGCTCCACATGTCCAGCTCATTCTCTGGTTTCTTTGTCTCTTCTAGCTGCATTTTGCCCTTGAAAACTTGGTGCTGCTCATTCAAATTTCATCATGTCCAGGAGGCTTGGGAAAGGGAGCAGTAGCATTTATGGTCCTAGGCTCCGGCCAGGAACTTTGCCCTCCTTTGCCTGCCACTTGCCTGGGTCTGCCTGTTGTTCTTGGCTCTGGTCCCTGGTTCACGTATTAGAGTCCGTGTCATCCTCTGATCCTTTCTGCTGCTGGCAACTCGCAGGAACTCCTCTTGGTTCTTTTGGGTACTGGCTTTCCTGTCCAGTTGCAGCTTTGCTTTATTCCTTTGTTCTGGCAGTGCCCATGATGCTTCTTGGAACCTGCCTCTAGGAGGTCCTGATGTATGGCCAAGACATGGTTCAGACATGAACTTCTGCTTGGCGATGATGAGTATAAACCAAAGCTTTGTCCCTGGCTCTCCACTCCTTCTGCTGAACATTCAGACTTTTTCAGAGCTCAGCCACATTTGCGACTTCCAATATTGCCTGTAGTCTGACCTACACCACCAACCTACGTTTGCAGAGTTTCAGTGTGCTGTGATGATCTCTAACATGCCTACAACCAGATCTGCTTTTCTTAGCTTCCTCCTCCTAGAATTTGACTTGCCATCCCAGTCTTCTCTCCTCTCCAGCCTTTTCATCCTCATTGCTGCCTTTCCTGTCTCTTCCACTCTCATCCCAGGGGCCATCAAGTCTTGTTGAGACTTCTTCTGTGATGTCTGTCAGGTTCCAAGCCTTTCTTTTTACTATACCCACCGCTGGCTGGCCGTCTTATTCCTGAATGGTGGCATTTGTTGTCTGAGACATCTCCTTGCTTGACTATTGTCTCATTAAATGCCCTGCTTACCATGGCATCATCTGATTATGAGCTAGAGAGATTCCATATTATCAGATCAGCTTCCAACTCTGCATCATCATCTCCAAGGCACATATTCAACATTATTTCCCACAGTAATAATGGGAACTTCTTTAGACACATTTTTCACTGTAGACTTTTCATTTACGCCTGTATGCCTCTCTTCTACCTGCCTCTGTGTCTGTTTCCTTGTGGATTTCCCTGTGGAATGTTTTCTCCCTCCTCATATTTATCCACATCCCCAAACAACTCTCAAAGTTCACACAAACCCTCGCTCTTTAAAGAAAGTACTTTAAGTTATCCCAGCCCAGTATGAGTTTTGCTGATTCTCAATCCTACGGTGTTGAGGAATCCTTACACCAGCGGCTCTACGTGGATGAAGCAGCTTCTTGAATTGTTTTTTCAGATCTCACACTAGACCAGAACTTCCTTACAGATAGTCGCGATGTTTTATAGGTTTGTATCCTTGGCGGTACTTAGTGTGGTGCAGTTCATGTAGAAAATGCTCCCTTAATGCTTGTTGACTTTGTCTTTGCATCTTGGAGGGCTGGAGGTTAGAAGAGAAAGCTAAAGAGTTAGTGGCTGGGGGAAAGACATGAAGCCCCATTAAATTTTCTCTATTTACAACGCTGCCAGCACACCAGGCTATTATTATTGTTTTATATTTAAACTCCAGTTCCTCCCCTTTCCTCCTCCCTCCAGAGTAACAAGGGCCTAATAGGCTTCATGTATAAGTGCCTATTTTTATTAAAGACAAGTGTAATCTTTTGTAGACCAAATGTCCCTATCATAAATGCTAACGGAGAAAAATATTAGGACTCATTTATTTATGAACCTGTTAATAATGAGGAGCAGTTATGAAAAAAAGGCTTCCTCAGCAAAAGCTCCTGAACAAACAATGCACACTGGGGAAAAAGGAGCTAGTTAGCCTTCTTGACTTAGATAAAGCTATGGAGAAATGACAAGTGCCAGTAATTAGCGCAGCCTCTTCAGCAAGATAACCCTATACATCTTTGTCTATTTCAATCACCAAAGACTCCGATTCAGTGTAAAATTAAACCTTGGATGCCATCAATTTCTGTTAACCTCTTTATATTGTTCTGTGTTCATGCCTATGTGATAGATAGATTTTGTCATTTTATTAAATGGTGACATCTCTACAGACACGTGACCTAAAAATCTGTTTGCTCCTTAGCAAAGTATTCTTAATCATCTCCTGCTATGTTTCACAACCCAAGGGGCAAGATTTATTCTTGCATCCCATAGGTGAACTCCTAGTCTGTGGGAACTTGACACTTCTGTTGGCTTGAGCTACCCTGCATTTGACAGCTCACCCCAAACCTGCCGTCTCCCAAATAATCTAGGTGGAATATTAGTCAAGGCCTAGATTCCAGACCAACTGTTTATTATGTTCACATGTCCATTAAGAAAACTGTGATTTGAAGCATCTTTTCCCCTACATATTTATTTCCTTCTTCTTGCCCAGTCCAACCTGCTGGCCTATTTTAAAGGCTCCTGATTGCCCTTGGCTCCAGCAGTTAGTTTTAATCTGGGCTCTTTTGAAATTTTATTGCTTAATATTCCTTGCTGCCGATAGGTTTTTATTAATTTATTCACTCATTATTGCAAGGAATAACAATAAAAGTTATCATCCAAATTGGGATATAATTGGAAACTATAAGATATCACAGTTTGACCTTGGGAGTCTGGGTTCATATACAGTAAGTCTTGCATAGACTCGTGATGGAGTCAGAAGAACCCATGGGCATGGAGTTTTTAAAGTTGTCCTGCCAGGCACTGGTTCAGGTCCTTGTGTCACTCATGAACGAGGCATGACCAGGACACAGGGAAACATCACTTAACTTAGAAGAAAAATACACAGAGCTGTTTCTATCCTAATGTGCTCTAAATCCCCTGCTCCCTGCACTAACTTCCTTCCAAATTTCATTTCATTAAAATCTTTCCTACCATTTAATTTTGCCCAGGTCTACATTCCCTCTTGTCCTCTTCCTAGGAAACTCACTTCCCTGGTTGAGTAACATTTTTGTTTTAATGTGCTTCCCTCCTACCCCCTTTTCTTAACTATGTTGTACGTTCGCTCTCTCTGCTCCTTCTCTCCCTCTCTCCCTCTCTCTCTCTCTCTCGTCTCTTTATTCAGGAGACAACATAACTAACATGCTTAGTCCCTTACGGTGAGAAAAGTGCCAAAATTCAGCTTCTGTAAACTTCTCCTCACTTTGAGCCCTGATTGCAGTGGGTCCCTGGGAAATATTACAAGCTATCATTTAATATGTATTTACACAATATTTTAAAGCACACATTATCCAGGCAGTAGAGCAAAACAGCTCAAAACAAGCAAATGGAATAAAGCACATTTAGACGCTGTTTAAAAGCACAGGTTTGCAGCGTGGAAAATGGTGAGGGAGCCTTGGAGGCAGGTGCTGTTTATCAAGAGGCCTTTGCTCAGGGTTTCTACCTTGTTGTGGTGATTGTTGTCTGTGACCTGGGGCTTCCCCCTAAGGGTTAGATAGAAAAGACCATTGAGTAAAAGTCACTGTGATCTTTAATTCTATGAAGTTCTCAGTAGTTGAAGAAAGAGGTAGTGATAGAGAGGAAGGAAAGGGGGAAAGAAAGTTAGAAAGTAGGCAAAAAGAAAGGAAGATGAGAAAAGAGAACGTTGATGTTTTGGAAACAGAGAAAACCTAACTAGGCAGCTATTTGGAGCTAAAAAGAGGTACAGACCTCCATGGGAAAGACTCATAAAAATGTGCTCTTTGCTTGTAAGTGGCTGTGACTGGGCCGCTTGGATTATTAGCCAGCCTCACCACCCCATCAAGGCTGGCTGATCATGAGTGGAAACCCTGAGCATTGCGGATATGAATTCTATTTGAAAGCTCCATCAAACAAACCAACCAACAACAAAACAAGTGACTTGATTTCTAGAGAGAGCTGCTATCCAAACTGCATCCCTAGATACTGAAAAGTTTAGAGAATTCAATCCTCAAGCCATGTTTTTGAGTTTTCCTTTGCTCAGTTCTGGCTCTTCCGACTTCCCATTATTTTCCATGTTCCCCTTGTAGAATCCTTGTAGAATCCTTCTAGAACCCCCAGAGCTGGGCAAGGTCTCTGAGATGTGACTGTCATTTCTGCCCAGCCCTCGACATAATATTAATGTTTTGCCTCCCACCTTTCCTCCTCTGTAGCTTAAGCTTCTTCACTCTTCCCCAGATACTTCCCAACTTTTCAGGTGTGTTCTGAGCCCCCCCTTCCCTATTAAAAAAAGAGCTCGTGTGGTTTAATTTTCATTATTTTTAGGTGTTAAGTTTTAGATTAGCATACTATGTTTTAAACTACTGTATTAGAATGCTGCTTGACTCGCTTCCAAATTGAAGACCTTTTAAAAAAATTGAAGCAGTCCAATAATTTTAAATCACTCTACACTGTGCATTGCAATTTAAAATTATTGGAGTGCTTCAAATTTTTATAAGCCCTTGAATTTGGAAGTGATCAAGGTTCTAGGCATACTCAGTGTAGAGCAATTTAAAATTATAAGAGCTGTCAAATTTTTATATAAGCACTTCAGTTAGAAAAGGGATTTGGGTTCTGGGCATGTGCAGAGAAGAGCCATTTAAATTATTAAAAGTACTTCGATTTTTTTTTTTTTTCCCCAAGCACCTGATTTTGGAAGAGTTTTGGTTTGCTCAGCCTAAAGTGACAACTTCCTTTGAGAGAGTCTGTGTAAAGAGACTTTCAATCCTTCAAACAGGGCCAGCACTGAGGGGATATGAAGGAGACAGCTGGCTTTCTGGTGTGATCTGGGGGACACCCAGAGTGTGTCCCCCCCGCCCAGAGTCTTCTCAGTGGCTTGACATCTTGTCACTATTATAGCTCTTTTTTGGGTACAGGCATTTCCAGAAGGCCCCTGTTAAAATGGTAATCTCTTACATTAAATCCCGGTTTCATCAATGGGGTGAATGTGTTGGTGAAGAATATGGCCTTGGGGAAGTGGAGACACACACACATTTCGGTGGTGAGGAGGGGAGAGAAGGGGCTCTGACACAGCCGAGTCTCCTGGGGCTGATAGGTTGTGGGCCCAGGCAGGTGGTGCGGTGTCTCCTGGTTCCTAAGGCTGTGTCTGAGCATATTCCAGGGGCATCCTAGCAGGACGTGGTCAAGGATATAAAACTTCCTCTGCGTGGAGGTTTTACTGAGTGCAGATCCCCTCCCCCACCAAAACCAATCATTTAAAAATGTAGCTTTTCTGATACTTTTAATGTTCATTTGCATTATGGCTTGCCCGGGATATCAATTTTCTCTTTTCTGAGAAGTGAAATATTATTCATCTGATGCATTTTAAGGGGAGAATTGAAAGGAAGGTAGAATCGATAGGTTCAACTTTAAGGTTGATTTTCCTTATTTCATCTTTGGGTTGGGAGTTTCAATGATGTGAAGGAAAAAGAAACGTAGAAATCTAGCAAAATGAAAATAATGTTTCCTTTCCAAAGTTTTATTTCCAACAAAGTGAAGGGGAAGAGAAATAATGTAAAATGTAGACATTTAACCATTGTAATTTGTATTAATTTCTCACCTCAGTGAGACTTGGGCACGCCTTTCAAATATTTATCTTATTAGAAATATGACAATCATGTTGTCATATGTGAACTTACCATTTGGAAAATGTTTGCAGGCCTTCAAATTTCTTAAAGGGGTATGGATTTAAATCAAGAAACTTTAATACTAAAAAATGATTTACACCTCTGAACTTCTTCAGAGGGATGTTGATTTTCTTTAAAAGTTGAAACCCTCGTGTTATGGTGTGTGAAGGATTTGACTCATCCAATGTCTCCATAAATGTGTGTGGTGAAACTTCCAGGAGGGCTCCACGTGTTTGTCATTTTCCCTCCCAAGCATGCACAGCCAAAGAGGTGGCCAGTGGATACCCTGACCTAACCTTCCACGGAAGCTGGCGGCTCTGGGCCTCCCTCTCCCTCTTTGTGTCCCAGCCTGCACACAAAAAAGAAGCCCTTGTCTTTGCTTTTCTGTTAGTTGGAGCTGGGGGTGCTGAGCAAGTGTTTGGAAGGTGGAAAGCATTGAACTTGGTAAACTGTACATCCTTAAAGAGTAACAAGAGGTTAGTGTATGTCCTGCCTTTATCAAAAGTTCAGTGAACTCATCTGGGGCCTGCTGGGGGCTTGGTCAGAGGACAGCAGGCTCTCGTCTGTCCAGGCAGTGGGCACGGGGCAGCGTAGGGGCTCAGCCAATGATGAGGGCATGAGACGCCATTTCAGCGTCAGCAATGCAAGGACAACTTCCTGTTTCTTTCAGGCCAGATGAGTTTGAAGTTAAAATGTCATTCCTTCGCATTAATCCCAGAGTTAACAAATTAATAAATATATTAATTAATGAAGTCACCATCTGTTTATTGAATATGAGTCATTGTGTTAGGTGCTAATAGATACAAAGATAAATGAGAAATGGTTATTCTCAAGGAACCGCAGAAGAAAGACATGCACGAATGGCCAGCATAGAAGGTATCCTATTTTATTATAATGCATGTTTATAATATATTATAAAACATGATAGGATATATAATACATATTCCATATTATCATTACTTTTTATGTTGGGCCTGATTCATTGTAGCACTCCCACATATAGCACAATTGTTTTACATGGTGTATTTGCTCAATAAATAAATACTAATTAAATGTGAAAAGTAGAAAGGATATAGACCAAATACTTGAGTATTGTTTTCCAAACTTGGGCCATATGAAATTAACCTGGGTGCTCTTAGGAAATGCTGACTCCCAGGGCCTCCTTCCCAGGTGTTCTGATTTAATTGGAGCAGGATTCAACACTTGGGAAAGCTCCCCAGCTTTGAGATGTGCTGTTTTAGGGAACCTCAGGAGGGAGCTATGAACTGCACTTGGGGGACAAACAGAGGCTGCTTTTCAGAGGAGGTGTGATTCAGCCCAAAGTATGGGTGTGACATAGATGGTTCTGATGGAGGTTGGGGGTTGAGAAAATGGCATTCTTAGTAGAGGGAACTTGAGCAAGGGCAGAGGCAGGAAAGGGCAAGGTATGTTCCAGAAGAGTCAGAGCCTGGGGAGACCCTACCATCTGCTGTGGGACAAGGTGTAGTGGAAAAAAAGAAGAGGCCGAAGCAATAGTTTGGAGTCAGATTATGGAGAAACTTACATGCTTCTGCAACAAGTTTGAGTTTATTCTACACATGCTGGGGAACCATGGGGGTTTGGAAGCTAACAAGTGGCATGATCAGATCTTTGTCTTAGGAAAGCACTGCAGCACTGTGGAAAATGAACTGGGTACAGGGAAAACTGGAGGAAAGGGATCCAATTTGGAAGCTATAGCTTTTAATAGAATAGGTGAGAGAGGGGGCAAATCTGAGCTAGAGCGGTTTGGATGGGCATGCGGAGGGGAGAGTGGATCTGGGAGACATTTATGCAAGACAGCCTTCATGGATTTGCTGGATGATTGTACGGTAAGGTTGAAGACCAGGGTGCAGGTAGTAGAACACCCAGAGAGACCACAAGAGGAGGGGCAGGTTCTGAAAGCGGCAATGCTGCAGACAGGACAGCGATATAGAGAGGTCTGATGGGTTCTTCGTAATTCTGATTCAGAGCTCAGGGCCGAGATTCAGCCTGATATGTAGAAGTCACGGCCCCCTTTTCTTCTCATTGCTTGGGCCCTCGTTTTTGGTTTTTCTTTGATCCACATCACACGAAACAAGCACACATTTTGTTTAACAGCATGAATCCAATGCCAGTTCTCTAGTTTTGATCACCAGAGTTGCTGTTTAACTCGAGGCTTCTAGAAGAAGGCCATTTGCAGCTCTTACACCTTCCTCAAAAATGAAGGTTTTGAATAAAAGCCAGTTGTAGAATTAAGTCAGGGCAAAGTGGTGTCAGGGGTGAAACTCAAAAGACGATACGTAATAATTGGTTTTAAAACAGGAGCCAGATGAATCATAAGGTCAGACACATGAAAGGAAAAAGCTTTCTCCAGCAGACTTTGGGGCTAAGGCTGCGAGGGGCTGTTAGAAAACGAAGTGGCAATGATTGCGATAGGGCCTCCAAGCGAGGGGAAACCGCTCTCCATTTCCAGCGTGTCTGAAAACACTCGGTGAGAAGAAATAGATCTGTCTCTTCCAACTTTTTATAGCTTCCACAGAAAGCCATTTCCACTGCATCTATAGTCTTTGCTTTGTTTCCTCCAGAGAATCCACTGGTCGGGGCAGAAGACAGGGTCAGAATGTCAATGTGTCTGCTGGAAACCACTGGGCACCGAGGGCGGTCGCTGTGGGACCCCGGTGTGGGGTCTTAGAGAGATCTTTAGAGCGAGAGGGAGGTGAGCTATTGCTGCCCGGCACCCCAGCTTCACAGCTGTGGGCTCCGAGGCAGAACACGTAGGGACTTGCTCAGAATCTGGTGGCTCAGCAGCAGTGTGGTGAGGAGCTGAATGAAGACCCCTTGGCTCCGCCTCTCGCTGCCCGAAGACAGGCTGCTCCGGGACTCTGCCTGCCGTGGGGTCCCCGCATGCGCGCTCTGGTGCCAGGGACTGCAAGATGCGGAGCAAGTGAATCCCATCCACTAAGAAACCTTTTTTGGTTCGTTTGCTCTTTGGTTTCACTCACTGCTAGGTTTTACTCTTTGTTTTGTTTTCCTAAAGTGCAGCTTTCAGATGGCCTTTTGGAGTTGGTGTGCAAGGGGCTGGAATGTGATTTTCCCGTAAGAAACGTAAGTGCAGTTACTGCCAGTCCTGGGTTGCCTCTAGTACCGTGGCTACCCAAATCCTCCTCACTGAGACCCTTTCGTTGTATCCACGGAATCATGAGGCGAAGATTTTTTTTAAATCAAGATGTTTGCGTAAACGATGAACACCTCTTAGGGGTCCTCCGGATCGTGCTGCCTTCTGAGCGCCATCCCTGCAGCGTTAAGTGGCATCCTGATCTCACGCTGGCCCATTTCCCCTCTCTGGAATTTGGAATTGGGACCCAGAGGTTCTGCTTAGTTGGATCTGGAAGGTCATGGAAGCTGGTGGTTCTGGCCTGTCTAACTTAGTAGCTGAGAGCACAGGCCCTGGGGCTAATGGGCCAGGGCCCACAGGCCAGCTCCACTTTTCCCTAAGAGTGAAGCGTTGGGCATGTCACCTCTGTCTCAGTTTCCACAGTTGTAAAGTAGGGACAATAATAATAATAAATAACAAGTAATGTAAATAAATAATAAAATAAATGAAAAAATAAAAATGAGGTTGTTGTGTTAAAAGAGTTGATAAGTATTAAGCACTTAGGACAGTGCTAGTACCTATCCAAGGGCTCACTGTGATTGTTACTAGTATTATTATTATTTATAGCAGTAGTGCCATCATTATGGTGCCTTCAGCCTGGGCCATGAGGAAAGTCGGCAAAAGAAATGGGTTTGCAGAGAGAGACGGGAAATAAACGGACATTGGTGAGAAGCACAGTCACCATCTCGTACGTATGTTACCTGAGTAAGAGAAATACAGAGAGAATAGTGTTGGGGGTTTGATGCCACTCCAGGCCACAGTTCCATTATCTCTTGGGGCCCAAATATACTTCTCCCCCTTGGGTCCTCTGAGCTCCCTCTGTAATAAAACTTCTCCCTTGAGCTTCTTCGAATGAGCATGTGTTCCATGTGGCCGAAGGGTTCCTAAAATAAGAACAAAATTAAATCATGCAGTGCTGAAAGCAGACAGACATCTTTTCCCTGTGTCCTTTGCGTTCCCGAGGGAGGCTTCCTGGCTTAGCCCCCTCTTCATGTCCAGGCGGGTCTCTGATGAAGTCCGATGTGGGCTAATTCAATTTCAGTCAGCAAGGACTGATCCCGCAGCAGCACATGCTGCCCTGGACATTGGGGTGATGCTGGGAGCCATCAGGCATGGCCACAAGGCACTTGCTGTCTCCTTGAAAGCAATACGAAGGCCACCAGAGAAAGTAAGCCTTGTTTGGTTTTGTGTCCCCATCGCCCAGCAGAGTGCCTGGCACACAGTAAGGCTTCGGGAATCTTGCCTGGGCTATGCAGAGGAAGCAGTGCGTGACTGCGGCTAAACGGCCAGGCAGTGGGAACACAGGATGGCAGAGGAGGAAAGGACCAGTTTAGGAGGGTAGGCTGTGTTTTCTGGCTTTTGTGTCCCTGCTGGGAGTGTCTGGTGTGACAACTTTTGTGTTATAAATAGGTCCCATTTTACTCCTATTCCTAGTCCTTCTTCACTGGCCCAATCATTTGCTCTTACAAAAAATTCCAAAATAATCAAAATGGGAAAAATCAGGACTTGTGCTTAACTATATGTACTTGAGCTTATATTTTTTTGTTAGTTTAAAAATCAATTAACTGCATTTTGAATTTCATGGTGGGTCAGAGTTTTACTATAATCTTTACAGTGCTTGGAGCCTTCCAAGCTTTCAGTGAATGGAGATGCATTTTATTCCTTTTGCCCTCCCACCCGGCCGAGGAGGGAGGGCAGATGTGGAGAAAATCTCTACCTAGACATGAGCCTTCATTTCTCTGGACTTGTCAAAGGGGTGATATTTAAAATACGTACGTACCAGGCCCTCACGGCCCCAACAAATGGGACGGATGTTGCTCCAGTCAGAAGGGGCCTAGCTGTCAACAACCTGTCCTGTGAGTTCTTGCTGAGTACCAACTTTGCTATCTCCTCATTTGGTTTCTAAGAATTTGGAAGGAGTTTATTTATTATTTTTTTAGAAACCTATCGATCCCAGTGCTGGACTTTTAAGCATGAGATACTTGAACACGGTCAGTGCACCCCATATACCCATCTGCTAGGAGCTGCAGACCAGCCAGCATGCAAGGTCGTGGCAGCAAAGCCTGTTCCATAATTGAATATAATCTTGCTGTTACCTCCCATTTCTTCCGGTCAGGAAAACGGAGGCAATTGTCAACACTTGCCTTCATTTCATTACTTAGAAAGTAAATGTAGCCAAAGGAAAAAAAAAATGGAGCAGAGATTTTTGTAGCAAGGCTCCTGGCCTCTGGCCTTGTGAGTCATTCTCCACCCACCTTTGTTTAGAGGCCACACCGTGCACCCCACACTGGGTGCAGATATACCTAGGGACCCAGGGGGAGGATGCAGGGCCTTTCGGAGCCCATTTCCAGCATGAAGAATGAGAGTGGCCCGGCACTTGTCCCCACGTCTTGTGACACGCTTCACACAGAGACACACGCAGTCACCAGCCGGCTCTTTTCCCCTTTAACCGAACTTCCCTCCTTGATGATTTCACTTCAGACGCTGCTTTCCCTAAACCTCTCTTGACTAGAGTCGTGCTAATGTTGACAGCTCTTCCCCCACCCCCACCCCTTTGTTACGCCGTGCAACCCAGAGAGAATGTGAGGTGAGCTTGTCGGAGGAGATGAAAGATGGCAAGAAATGGGTGTTTGGGGACCAGTTCTTTGGTGACATCGGCTCTGCAATCCTTTCCTCACTCTCAGTACCTCGCTCCCTCTCGCCTTATCCCTCTCCCTCACTCCCCCTTCCAGCTCTCCCTCTCGTTCTCTCTGAAATGGCGTGTGCCTCCAGTAATTTACATAATACTCTTCTGACACCGTTACTTTAGTCATCAATCACGGTACCTTCTCCCAGTCTATCTTTTGTCTGAGCATGTCTCTTCTTTATCAGGCCATGCACAAAAGATTAATTTCACAGTTTTTCTCCCTTCTTTCTTTCCTTGCAAGATACAAAGCTCATGAAATGACAGAAGCAAGATAATGAAAACAACAATGCAAGCAATTTTTTTTTGTTCTTGCAGGTTGGATCTCGAGATACTTTTTCTAACCTCATTGTGTGCCATCTGTCTTAGAAAAGGTCTGCTCTGTATTTTTTTAATACCTTTCTGATGCTGCTCAGTAGACTACCTGGTGGGGGTAGGGGGGCGGATTACATATTTAAATCAGGTCAGAGGCTTTGGTTTTCAAAATCTTTGGAACAATTAAAGCAAGGGGCCCATCTCTAATGTCAGCATGGGCTACTGCACAAAGCCCACGCCCCAATTAATATTAATGAGGTCTTATGCATAGCCAATTTATGACATTTGATTGACTCACCCAACCACCCTTCAACCTGTCTTATAAAGTGAAATATATGGCAAAGAGGGTCTTATTTGCATATGCATATGTTCTTAATATTAATTAGGCTAATGAATCTAAGGACTTGGAGATAATATGGGCACTGGCAAAGAGGAAAAAAAAAAATCTGCCACCCACCAAACAGAAAAGTGTTTCATGTCCCGTCCCCGCACTTGAACAAAAGAAGTTGAACTGGAAGATCAGAACAACTCATGACAATATTTCCTCCTCCTTTTCTTGTGTTCTAGAGTAGTCTTAGTTTTAAAACATAAAAATACTTACCGGAGGAATTAGTAGTATTTGTCTGTTTTCTTTCATTTAAATTGGGAAGGGTTAGATAGATTGTGGAATAACTTATAAAAATAAAAGCCCAGTTCAACTGCACGCCGGTGGCCACAGGTCAGATCTCTCCTGTCAGCTAGGGAGAGGCTGCAGCTTCAGGAGGATACAGTGTCTCTCAGGAATACACGTCGGATATAGGACAAGGGGTTATGTCAGGAGGAAGTGTTCCCAAGAACATCTGCTTTGGCAAGGTCACTAATGGAATCTATCTCCACAGCAGAGTGGCTGGAAGAATCCCTTTGATGTAGCCTAATTAAGCCTGGAGAAAAGAGTTGAGACTTCATGGGTTTTGTTGTTACGGTGTGGGGACACGCATACTTTGATTTTTTATTCCCCCAAACCACCCTTAAAGCCCAACTGTGATGGTCTTTGACTCCAATGATATGAGGAAATACATTTCACCATTAGCTCACCCTCTATGTGCTAAAAGGACCTTAAGACTAGCTAACTAGCAGGCCTGGGAAAATGGCGTACGGTTATATGATCTTGCTTCATGGAACCATAAATAATAGTAGTGACTAGTACTTGAGCACTTATTCTACACCAAATATCATGGAAGGCACGTTCCAGTCTGTCTTATGCTGGCTCTGCAAATTATGGATTTAGATCCCTAGTCCAGAAATCCCTATTGCAGTGAATTGAACCCCAGAGAGATCATGGGACATGCCCAAGGTCACACAGCTGGCAATGATGGGGCCAGGGCCCACACCCAGGGGGATTGTGACTCCAAAGTGCAATCTCTTTCCCTTGGTCTTCCAAGGTCAGGGCCACCAGAGGGCATTATAAACTAGAAGCGGTTCAGCCTAGCAACGGGCACATAGAAAGGGGGGGGTGCACTGTGCTTGCTTTTAAGACAGCCAATGTCTTGGCTAACCCCGTGCTGCCCATCTAAACAGTTACATCCAGTAGAAATGATTATTTGTTGCCACATGGTCAGTGAAGTGCTTTAGAACAACAAATATTTATTTATGTTTAACATTTTTGAGAGAAGACGCCTTATAGAATAAAGTCTTACTGGACAAAAGTCCTCCAGAGCTTGCTAGGATGGTCACACGTACAGAGCGAGGAGTGGGAGAAAGAGACAGGCACGAGCTGGGGCCTGTGCTGGGGGAATCCAAGGCAGTGACGACAGAATGAAGGAGGGAATGGAAGCTTCCAGAGCCAGCGATGGCCCCTCTACTCTTTTTATCTCTACTCTCCGTCCGTGCTCTGAAATCTGGTGGCTGGGCACAGTTTGATCTTGAAAGTCTGCTGGGGATTTTGCTTTCTTATACATTGCTAGTGAGTTTTGTGAGCGGCCACGCCCCTCCCCTGATGCTCTGATCCAAGCCACTGTGTGCGCGGCTGGGCTGTGTGTGTCTCATGTGAACGTGAGCATTTTGGGAAGGGAAGAGGGAGGAGCAGGGAATGGTGGGGAAGCGCTTTCAAGGAGCGAAGGAGGAGATGCCTTCTCAGAGGTCCCAGGCTCAAGTCCAGCCCTCGCAGGACTGGGGAGGTGGGGGCAATATGGCGGGTCCTCTCTGATAACCATTCATTCTGCCCAAACTTGCTCCTCTTCTTGCTTTCTTTTTCTTTTCTTTCTTTCTTGTTTTTTTTTTTGTTGTTGTTTTAAATAATCTCTGCTGCTGAGAATGCTTTGACTACATTGTAAAGATGTGACAGGTAGTGAAAAAGAGTGTGTATGAAGCAATCATGGAGCTGATACACTTTATTCTCTTCTCACATTGAATATATGTTCATTAAACAAGAGCTTGTTTGCAGAGAGACAGTGGAAGAGGGAGGTGGAAGGAGGAAAGGACCAAAGTGTGCCTGATGTCTGTCCTCATCCACAGTGGGCTCGGCAAGGGTTGGCCTAGGCACTGGGGCTCTGGATCCACCTGCCTGGGACTGTATCTGCTCCTCCCCATGCCAGCTGGGTGCCCTTGGATGCATTACCGAACCTGCCTGCCCTCAGTCTGTCCTTCAGTTAAAGTGGTACAATAAGAGCACTTAATCTCATATCGGATTGTTGTGAAACTTACGAAAGTGTGCAGTGTTGGGCACATAGCAAGTAAGTGCTCAATACATGTTAGCCCTCATCAATATTGCTACCAGAGCTTCTCCATGCAGCTGCTACACTAAACTGCCTCCTTTTCCCACCAAGGATTCTTGGAGTTCATTCAAGAATGTTCTCTTTCAATAAATATGCAACCACTTTATTCATTGCTGGGGATGAGACAAATGTGACCGCTGCCCTCAAAGAGCTTATGGTCTAGCCTAGCAGGAAGACATTGGGCAGCTGAACACGATAGAGTATGAGGAGGGTTAAGAGTGAAGATTTATGGAAGTCCCCAGAGGGGGCAGGCCAGGGCACTGCCCGAGTCCAGCTGTCGGGGAGGGTCCCTGAGCTGGGATCAGAAGGACAGGTCGGGGTGCTGGCCCAGGGAGGTCTGGGAGGAGCAAGACAGGGAGGGCGGCAAGAATAGCACAAGTCAATTCCCAGAGGTAGCAAAGGGCACGGCATAGGCCAAGGGACGGAAGGAAGGCCAGAGTGGCTGGACCTGAAGCAGTGCAGGAGAGAAAATGGTGGGCGCAGCAGGGAGGGCAGCAGAGCCCAGGCCACGTGAGGCCTTGCTGGCCACTCGAGGAAACAGGGTTATGCCATGAGGAGTGGGAAAACCCTGGCAGATTTCATTTCACAAAGATTTCTAGACCGAAAGGGTGAGGCGTAGAGGAAGAGGCACACCTGGGCGCTGGGGAACCTGCTGCTGCTGCTGCAGTGACTGAGGCGGCGTGTGGGGAACAAGCTTGAGGACCAGTCGTCATCCAGTGTCCCAGGCGTCTCTTAGACAATTGCTTGGGCCCACGTGAGGCCAGTCCAAGGAGGGCAGGCCGCATGCTCCAGTGCAGCAGGGATCTTCCTAAAACTGGAAACCCGTCTGTGAGCTCCAGGAGCCAGCTCCAGAATCGTTGCCACTTAAATCCTCCAGTTCTAAGTTCCTGCCCTCACCTTCCACAAGGAAAACGTGTGAAGAGCACTTCAGGAGAAAACACACCAGCGATTCCTCTCCCTTCGCCTCCTTTGTCTCTGCCTCACCCCAAGTGAAGAGACTGAGCTGCGAAATCTTTTGGAGTAGGAGGCAGCGGCACTGGAAGCTTGCTTTCTCCTTCGAACCTTGCCAACCTCAGGGCTAGACGCACAGTAGGTGCTCACTCCGTGCACCGTTTTTCTCCTCCTGAAGAGGAGCCAGATCTAGGGACAGTGATGCTTCTGTGATTGCCAAATTCTCTTTTTCAGTCTGCTCAGAATTTATCAAAGGAATAGTGGCCGGGCTTCTGGGGAGGAGGGCACACTGCAAGAGGAAGCCTTGGCTGACTAGCCCAAGAGGCTCGGCTGCAGTCAGAGGACAAAAGTGTGAAGCTTGATCCCAAGCCTGTCATTTAGCTCAACTGCCTGTCAGGCCCCTAGGGTTCCCTGCCATTTGGACCAACATTTGGGAAGCAGGATGCTTATGGAATCCATTTCGGGTTTGGCAGCCAGAACAAAGAATCTGGGCTGGAATGGAGCAAAGAGGTGTAAATGTAGCCCAGAGCTGGGGGCTATCTGGTGTCTCATAGCTGACCCTTATGCAGCAGGCAAGAGGGTGGGGCATTTGCGGGGAGGCTGTTTGTGAGGAGATCATTTAAATTCCCACCTCAAGCCAAAAGAAGGGGAGCCAAATTGCACAGGAGGTCTCTCGGGCAGCTGCCTCTCAGAGATGAGCAAACCCAACCTTGTCTGTTCATCTGGAGGTCAAAGGGTCTTTTGCTCTGTGCTGTACGGTTATGCCATGCAGGAGGTGAGACTGTCATCTTGCATGTCTATGGGGGTCAGCACGATCCCCTGACCCCCTACTAATGGAGCACACCACTTTCTAGGAGGGCTAAAGCAAGCTTGGCTACTAGGGGTCCCTGCAACCCTGCATCCTAGAGAATGTGGGCAGTTGCATTTCAATCTCTGGGTGCCATCTCCCCAGCACCACCCCCCCACACACCCCAGTGAGCCCAGTTCTGCTTGAAAACACTCTAAAATGTTCTCCGTTCTTCATATATGGGGGGAAACCCTTTAGGCATTAGATACTGCAGTAATTACTATATAATGGAGTAAATACTATACTATAATAATTAACTTGTAAACCTTGAAATAACATTTACTGTAATTTAGACCAAATATGAACTGTGAGTAATGAAGCCCTATCCAACATGAAATCGTTTGCAGGGTACTTTAAACATATGCCTGGGAAAGAGAAAGCAGCAGTTTCGCGTCGTTACCAAAATGGGCTCAGACGAGGCCCTCACACACTGTAAGTGCATGCAGCTGCCATCATTTTGAAATATCTTGTTAGCATTTTTTTTCCCTCCTTTTAATAATTTGCTTCCCTCTCACCTTTTTCCTGAACTGTCCTTTCAGGCTGTGAGGAGCCTGGGGTTTTGTTTTGTTTTGAATTTAGTTTTTTACCCAAATTCTTGCAAACCCTCTATGTAAAACTAACATTTAAAGCCCGGGTGAGAGTCTTGGAATTGGGCAGAGGGTAAGAAGGTTCTGGGTTGCCTACATCAGCAGAAAACTGTGGATGCTTCCGGAAGGTGGATCTGTGGGACAGATCTGCTTCTGACCACAGTGATGCCAGGGTCCTGGAGCACCCGCGCAGTGACAAGGCCATTTGTCTACTCAACGCGTCACGCCACTGTTTCCAAACCTCTTTTCCACAGCCTTGCTGAACCTCTGAGCCACTCTGGGAGGCGAGAGGGTGGGTTTGTTCCCCCCACGCTCCCACAAAGATAACGAAGGGGCTTGTATTACATTGAACCAAATGAAATTGTTCTTCCAGGTCAAAAACAATGTCATATCGGCAACACCACGTGGTCCCACCTGATACAGAGTGCACAGTGTGTGCATCTGACATCAGACCCCTGTGCCTTCCTCTAGCCACTCTCCTCAGACTCCAGGCTAAGCTTCAAACGTGCCTCTCTTGGTCTCATACTACCCAGCTCCCAGCCCTCCCTCCTCGCTCAGAGTCACGCTTTTGGGAAACATCATCTGTCCTTTACTTATTTTTCCAGCTTTTCCTCTCACTGGTCTGCAAACCTTTCGTTCCAGTCAGACAGACCCAGTTATTGTTTCCTGTGTCCACGTTTCCAACTCTGACACTTGGCGCTTCGGGTGCGCTCCCCTCCAGAATCCTCTTGTGGCTGATTTGAATTCTGTCTGTCCTTTTAAAGCGACAGTTAAACGTCACCTAGTCTCTAATGCTTTCCGTGCACAAAGAGTGTTTGAGTTACGAATAATAATAATAGCTGGCATTCACCGAGCATTCCCACGTGCCCAGCACTGAACTGGGGACATTGTGTGGATTATTTTGTAGGATTTTCACAAACTCCATCTGAGGTAGGTCCTATTCTTCCCCCTATTCTAGAGATGAGAAAACTAACACTCACACCGAGGTTTAGGAATGTGCCCAAGGCCATGCAGCTGGCCTGTCCAAGGATTTCTCTCTGGTGGCCATGGCCTGGAGCCCACAAAGGACAGTCCCATCGAAGAGCGGCCATGAGAGCCATCTCCAGGTACTCGAAGGACTGAATGATGCAAAGGGTGAGATGTCTGAGATCCAGGGACCCAAGAGTCTACACTTCTAACACGCTCCCAGGTGATGCGGTGATGTTCTGGAACAAGGCCACACACTGTGAGTGGCAAGGCCTTCTATCCTGTGCCTGAACTCCACCCCCAAAACTGCAGTGTTAACTGTTCTCCTGATTAGGTTGCAGATAAATAATACCGATTGATCGCTTAGATATACTCTCCAATCC
>RJWJ010005779.1:0-37325 GCA_004363605.1 Indri indri
AGTTCCTCTCAGGTTAACAGATTTTCAAGAGGCTTCTATGGAAGGCTTCTACAGATTCTTTAACAAATTCTGTCTAAGTGAGCAAAGGTTACAAAGTCTTTCAAAGGTTAACTTCTAAATTCTAAGGTAAGTTTATCATTTAACAGAGGGGGTAAACAGAGATGTATTGGCTCCATGTTTACTAGGTTATTGTGAATGGAGACAGGTAGTCTAGAGGGGTTTAAACAAGAGCTTTGCTTTAGCCATTCGGGAAGCAGTCTGTTCCGGAGGGCACTCCATTGTCAGCTCTCAGCCCGTAGTTTTTAACACATTCACTTGTGCTTTACAAAGCAAATCCAAACCCTCAGGTCTGAGAAACACGGCACCTTGTGGGATACAGCCGCTACTGTCTTTCAGAGACGCCCTTCCGTGTGTAACAGCATTTGAAATGCAAACCGACACGTTCACACATTCCTTCAGGGCAAAGCTCTGCAAAACTCCTAGGACAAATCCTGTCCCCAAACACATTTAATCTCAATTCATGGAGCGACACTACACCAGCCTTCTTTTGGCTTCCATTTGCTTGAAATATTGATTTCCACCCCTTTACCTTGAGTCTAAATGCATCCTTGCAGGTTAGATGCATTTCCTGAAGACAGCAGATACCTGGCTTGTATTTTTTTTATCCATTCAGCCAGTCTATGTCTCTTGAGAGGTGAGTTCAAGCCATTCACATTTATTGAAAGAACTGTTAAATGGGGTAAATTGTTCATCAAACTGTTGAGTTGCTTTTTGTTGCTTTGTTTTCTCTCTTGAGCCATTGTGGATTCTAGCCTTTGATCTTTAGCTTTTGAGTGGTTTTACGTACCTGAGTGTTTATTGTGCTGGTCCGTAATTCAGCTTTGAGTACTTCTTGGAGAGCTGGTCTTGTCTTGGTGAATTCCCACAGACTTCGTTTGTCTGAGAATGTCTTTATTTCTCCTTCATATATAAAACTTAGTTTTTCAGGGTACAGAACTCCAGGCTGGGCATTATTCTGTTTCAGAAGAGTGAGAATGGGGCCCCAGGCTCTTCTTGCTTGTAGGGTTTCAGTTGAGAAGTCTGAAGTTATTCTGATAGGCTTTCCTTTGTATGTTACCTGTTTCTTTCACCTGACAGCTCATAGTAGGGCCTCCTTAGTTGATATTTTAGTCAATCTGATGACTGCGTGCCGTGGTGTCTTTCTATTTGCATTGAATCTCCCTGGGGTCTGCTGCGCTTCTTGTATCTGTATATCTAGATTTTTAGCAAGGCCTGGGAAATTCTCCTTTATTAAATCTTCAAATAGGTTATCCAGCCCTTGTGTGGTTTCTTCTTCATTTTCTGGAACACCGATCACTTGCAGGTTTGGTTTTTTCACATAATCCCACATTTCTTGTAAGCTTATTTCTTTTTTCTTTATTTTCTGCTCAATCTCTGTGACTGACTTATTCATTTCGAAGGAGCTGTCTTCAATCTCTGAGATTCTTTCTTCTGTTTGATCTACCCTGTTCTTGAGGCTTTCCACAGTGTTTTGAAGTTCCCTGAATAAGTCTTTTATTTCCAGGAGTTCGGTTTGATTTTTCTTTAATATTTAAATTTCTTTAGTGAATTTTTCTTCCAAGTCCTAGATTTTTTTTGTGGTTTCCTTGTGATGGTTATCCATTTTTCCTTGCATATCATTGAGCTTACTTACAATCCATGTTTGGAAGTCTTCTTCTGTCATTTTAGTGTTCTGGACCTGGTTAGTGTTCATTGCTAGAGAGCTGGTGTTCCTCTTTGGGGGTGTGCTTTCCATTTGATTTTTCATACTTCCAGAAATCTTTTGCTGGGTCCTTCCCATCTGCATCCTCTGTTACTTTTGTTTTGTTCTGCCACTAGAGGGAGCCGCTAGTATGTTGTCCAGGGTTCTCTTGATGGGAGGGGTTACTTGGGGAGCTTGTTTTGGTCTCTTGCTGGGGTTTTTATTCCCTAGTGGCTGGTTTCTCTGTTGGTAGCTGACCGGAGGTGGAAATGCAATCGTACCAGATGACCTGAACTGGTCTGGCGAGGAAAGTCACTGGGCTGTCAGCTATTGGTTAGTGCCAAAGCCCCAGGGACTGGCACTTGTCGCAGAGGGAGAGTGGCTCTTTATGTCTCACTGCTGCAAGCTCACAGGCCGTGCAAAAGACGCTGGCCAGGGGGAGAGGGTGCCTTACCAGACTGCCCAGCACCCCAGCACCTTCAGTTTCCGCAGGCATCTCCCCCTCTCAATTGAGGAGGCACTCAGAATTCACCACTCAAAGAAACAGGCCTGGCTAATTGACTTTAAGTCCTGGAAGGGCCAAGCTCGTTGCGAGGGCTCCCAGGCTGGGGGAAGGGAGCCGTTCCGCACCATACCGCGACCTGGTGTGGGCCCTGAGCTGGCGTTGGCCAGCCCCCAGGGCGCTGGCTCCAGAGGGAGCCGCTCAGGGGCTGGGAGGTACCCAATCAGGGAGTCAGTCGGGTCACCAGGGTGTCCCACCATCTCCTTTATGTCTCCCTCCCCCAATCTCACACCAGTCCAGCAAGAGCTCTCACTTCTACTGGCCCACCCTGAGCAGTCCCAATTGCCAGCGGCAGTTTCCAGGTTAGAGTCCTCTACTCAGTAATCACCTCCCCGTTCAGGACCCGCTGGGTGCCGGAGACCAGCTTCCTGACTCCTAACTGCCTCCGGAGCTAGCCCAGACCAGCTCCTCCGCTGTCCGGTGTAGTTCTGATGGAGCTCCGGGAAGTTCAAGTTGCTTCCAGCTTGTGTACCCTGTCCGCCGAGCCCCACGTTTCCTGACACAATTCTACATCCACCTCACACAAGCCCCTGCCTCTCGGTGGGCTTGTAAGTCAGTGGGGAAGCTAGACTGTCTTGTGAGGGACTTATCCCAGTGCACTTACTGGCCAGGCTGGTGCCGCCGTCTCACACTCCACTCTCTATTGTCTGTCTGCGCTTTCCAGGTTTTGCGTTCCAATCTCCTGTTCGCCTTATTCTTTTTCCAGATTTGTGTGTCCCCCACTGAATCTCCACCGATTCACCTTGCTGTTTTTGCAGGAGAGCGATCCGATCGTGTGTAGCAGACCGAGATCTACATCTCTTTCTCTGGAGGCAGGGATCTGGGAGGCTACCTTAACTCCACCATTTTTCTCCCCCGCAAATTCAAGTCTTTATCAAGGCCTATCATTTGAAAATTTCTTATTTTTTATTAAGATCCTTGCAATCAACCTCTTAAAAGCTCCCTTTACATCTTTGTTTCTATGTGTGTAGATAAGAGGGTTCAACATGGGTGTGATAATTCCGTAGAAAAGAGATACCAGCTTTCCCCAGTCTTTGGAGGCAGGGGATGGTGGTTGCAGATACATGTAGACAGCAGTGCCATAAAAAAGTGACAGCACAATTAGATGGGAGCCACAAGTCCCAAATGCCTTTCGCCGGCCTTCAGCAGACTGTATTCTCAACACTGCTTGGACAATAAAAGCATACGATATAAGGATGAGTGTCACAGGTATTAGAAGGAATAGCACACTGATGAAGAATAGTTCAGCCTCATTTGCTGTTGTGTCAGCACAGAACAACTTGAGCAGTGCAGGGACTTCACAGAAGAAGTGATCCACTTCTTTTTGACCACAAAGTGGCATCTGAAGGGTCCAAGTGGACTGTAATACTAAGTTGCTGAAGCCACTAATCCAGGATGCAGCTGCCAACTGGAGGCAGAGCTTTTGGTGCATGATAACTGAGTAATGGAGAGGCTGACAAATAGCTACAAACCTATCAAAGGACATGATGGCCAGGAGAAGGCATTCAGTAGAGACCAAGGCTAGGAAAATGAAAAGTTGGGCCACACAGCCAGCATAACTAATTACCTTTCTGATGCTGCATATGTTCACCAGCATTTGTGGAACTGTACTTGTGGTATAGCAAAGGTTCGAGAGTGAGAGATTGGTAAGAAAAAAATACATGGGGGTATGGAGTTTAGAATCCAGATGTGACACAAGAATTATTGCTAGATTGCCAAAGATGGTTAAGATATAGGAACACAGGAACATCACAAAGAGTGGAAGCTCTAGCCATGGTAGATCTGAGAAACCTAACAGAATGAACTCCTGTGGGATGCTCTCATTTACTTGATTCATGTTAAATGGTTCAACTCTTGGTTCCTTAAAATGTAAAGTCGCTAAGTTAATAAATGCACATTTATTGACTATGTCAGTTAGTTATAATCATTTCACTAGCAATTTGCATAAATTTACAGACTGATACTATTAATAATGTGAAAAATACATTGATAAGAATATAAATATTTATCTGTCCTAGTATTTCAGAAGTGTTTATGTATTTGTAGCAACATATTAGCAAAGTGAATTTCAAGAATTTTAAGGCATATTTTCAGTTTCCACATTCATAGAATTTATCCTTTGATATGTTAATGTTTTATAAATGCATTTTTTGCATTCCTTCTACCTGGATATCTACTATTAGGTAGATATAGTTCCTGCCATTTTAATTCATTCTAATTTCTCCTCAATGCCAATGAGATTTCCTGGTTGTGGGAATCAGTTAAAATTGCTTAAGCCCCACCTCTCATTACTCGTTCCCCCCCAAAACAATGTAGGCAGTATCTGGTTACCAGACACAATTTAAGGAGACATATCCTCTCAGTCATAGAATTTGTATAAAATTATTTAATAACATGATATTTGAAATTGACAGGCCTGGACTCATCACTTCCATCGTTAATTTGGTACATTGCATGACATTGGAATGTTTCTTATCCTCTGATCTTCAGGCTTCTCATTTGTAAAATGAATATAGTATAGTTATCATCTCTTATTTGCAGGGGATGCATTCCAAAACCCCCAGTGGATGTTTGAAACCACACATGGTACCAAACCCTTTATACTCTGCTTTTTCCTATGCATACATAACTATGATAAAGTTTAATTTGTAAATTAGGCACAGTAAAAGATTAACAAGTAGTAAAAAATAGAACAATTATGGCAATATACTGTAATAAAAGTTATGTGGCTGTGTTATTTCTCTCTCTCAAAATACCTTATTGTACTATATTCACCCTTCCTGTAATCTGTCCCTCTGAGAAGTGAGATGGCTAAGTGACTAATGGACAGGCAATGTACACAGCATGAACATGCTGGACAAAGTGATGATTCACATCCCAGTTGCAACTGAGCTGGACAACACAAGATTTCATCATGCTACTCAAAATGGCACAAATTTAAAACTTATGAATCATTTATTTCTGGAATTTTCCATTTAATATTTTCAAACTGCAGTTGACTGTGTGCTACTGAAACTGTAGAAAGCAAAAAAGCAGACAGGGGAGGACTACTGTAATGCTTTTCTAAGTTGTCTTGATATAAAGCATAAATAACGTGAGGCATAAATGTACACTCCTTAGCCTGGACTCTAGCCTTTAGAAATGGAGGCATGTAGATAAAAGGAACTATAGTGATACAAGGTTTAAAGTGCTCAGGGAAGAATTACTTACGATTTTTAGAATTTTAAATTTCCTGGGGTTACTAATGGAAATGGCTCTGCCCATTAAAATTCAACTGTCTATTCCCTTTATAACCCCCAAACTATCAACCCCAACAATAGGGGTCCTAGTAACCATCTGATGTGAAGTACAAATGTGATCTTTCATGCAAATTGCCTGGTGCCATGTCAGTGAAAGTACAACAGTGATGCAGGAACTCTGTGATGCTTTGAGCAGAGGCTATTCAGAGCCCTAAATTCCCTGGAGGGACTAATATGTCAACTCCACCAGCTAAACATTCATTTATCCCAAGGAAATCTTAATGGGACCCTCTAAATTATTTTATTATTTTATCAATATCAACATAGCTATTTTTTTCAATTTCATTAATGTGCATCAAAATGTTAGTGTTGCTCCACGAATTAATATAAATGTGTTTGCAGACAGGATTTGTCTCGGGAGTTTTGCAGAGCTTTGCCCTGAAGGAATATGTGAACGTGTTTAGTTTACATTTCAAATGCTGTTGCACTCAGAAGGGCATCTCTGAAAGACAGTAGCGACTGTATCCCACAAGGCCCCGCGTTTCTCAGACCTAAAGGTTTGGATTTGCTCTGTAAAGCAAAGCAAATCTGTTAAAAACTACAGGATGAGAACTGATAATAGAGTGCTCTCTGGAACAGACAGCCACCCTGGCTAAAAGCAAGTCCTGCTTAATACTCCAGACTACCTGTCTCCATTCACAGTAACCTGATAAAATATGGAGCCAATATATCTCTGTTTAACCCCTCTGTTAATTGATAAATTTACCTTAGAACTTAGAAGTTAATCTTTGAAAGATTTTGTAACCATTTGTTCAGGTAGATAAAATTAGTTAAAGGATCTGTAGAAGCCTTTTGAAAATCTGTTAACCTAAGAGGAACTACCTGCTGTTATGTAAATCTGTTACCCCTGGCAACTAATCACTGTTCCCTATAAGTTACCATGTAAGACTTCATTTGGGGCTTTTTTGAGATTCAGAGAGAAAATCTAGGCCCCCTGAGATCCTGCTTTGCCTCTAATCTTTATAAATTTATGTAACTATACCTTTGTCTCTGTGTATTCTTTTATTTCCAATTATTTTCCATTTTTCTCTATTATTTTCTTATCCCTTGCAACTCTACCAAAGGGACCCGGTTTTTTGCGGGGAGCGTTGGCCACATTCCTGGCATGTTAGAATGTGTATTTTCATTTTTTTTTACTTATTCTAAAACTGTTACTTCCCTAAAAAAAAAAAAAAAGTCTCTTTGCTCTCATCTAAAAAGAATTTCGAGATATATAATCATGTATATGACAGGAAATGATGTTCAAATGTATCTTTGAGTAAAAAAAGGAAGTTATGAACATTTGTATGGCATAATTCCATCAGTTTAAGAAAGTTAATATTCACGGTGGCTCACACCTGTAATCCTGGCACTCTGGGAGGCCAAGGTGGGAGGATTGCTTGAGGTCAGCAGTTCAAGACTAGCCTGAGCAAGACTGTCTCTACTAAAAATAGAAAGAAATTAGCTGGACAACTAAAAATACATAGAAAAAATTAGCTGGGCATGGTGGCACATGCCTGTAGTCCCAGTTACTCGGGAGGCTGAGGCAAAAGGATTGCTTGAGCCCAGGAGTTTGAGGTTGCTGTGAGCTAGGCTGATGCCATGGCACTTTAGCCCAGACAATGGAGCAAGACTCTGTCTCCAAAAAAAAAAAAAAGAAAGAAAAAGAAAAGAAAAAGGGAATATAATATAATATCAGTATAATGTAACACTATACATATAAAACAATATATAAATAAAAAGCTACCTTGAAGAATACAGAAGAAAGTGTTACTCCTGGGAAATGGAGATGACAGAGAGTAAAGCAGACTTTACTTATAAATGTACCTGTTTTGTGTGCTAATTCTTCAGAAGCAGGCATTACTTTTGTAATATTTTTTTTAAATGACCCCACTCACCAATTTATTCTACTTTCAGACTAGCATTGCTTTAGTTAAGACTTTGAACCCATGAATGTACAAATCTTTATAAGAAATTTAACTTTTTTAACTTTTAATACTTCCTTAAAATTCATCCTCAATCTACAAGGAGCTTTTCTAAAGGATGGAGTGTGGAAGCATTTTGTATCTTATTGGCAAAAAGCATATATTGCCAAGGACTGCAGGAATCAGGCAAAACTGAATAAATGGCATCAGTAAAGAGAGATTTCACATACTTCACAATTTCCTTGATTTGCACACACATTGAACAGAACCCCGCAAGTTCATATTATTGGGATGACTGAAATGCCCCAGTTCATCCAGGACTGCCAAGTGTACTCCTGCTGTCCTGACACAGTTACTATTAGAATCACTTCCATTCTCAGAAGTGTCCCTGTTTGGATAAGTTATAAAGACTTCCTTTATGTTATTGCTCAGAGGTTCTCTCACCACTGAGGACATTGCATGTGTTTTCTCCTCTAATATGGGTCAGTGGCCTTTCCTGACCAGGCCCTGTAACTGGCTTTTCTTCTTAAAACTCAGTCAACAGACTGCCTCACCAAGAAGCCCTCTGAGCTGAAGATTACAGAAGAGAGAATCAGTTAACTCCTTTTAAAGCAATTGAACCCTTCTTTTTGAGATTCAGTACTTACAAAAGTAATAAACTGCTATGTCATCAATATAATATATTAGTCTATCCTGTTGTATGTATTTAATAATATTCCCTCATGTTCTGTAGTCAGGGCACAAGGAAGGGGGAAAATATTTATCACCCTACAGGAAGCACTGGAACAGAATAATAATGATAGAGACAGAAAGCAATGAGGGGAGGAAACTTGGGAAATTTCAGAGCACTGAATTCTCATATTCTGCTTCGCTCAGTTTTTTGCATGTTTTTCTACCACCCAAACATATAGTAACTTCAAATATATATCCACTCTTAAAAGCATATCTTTAGATTAAACAGTTGTGATATCATTTTGTATTTTCAAAATTTTAAGTAATTTGAATTCTGATTCACATCCCTAATTTTAGGATTAAAGCACTTGTTGATAACTAAAAACAAAATGAAACAAAACAAAAACTAGAAAGTCCTTATCTGCATCTTTAGGATTATATCAGATAAGCTACTGAGTACTTACCTGTTAACACTTGCTCCAATTGCATGCAATTGTGGCTAATATCTTAAAGGCTGTAGGTTTCTCTGCTTTCCAATAAAACTACATTGCCAGCATCTCCAGTTAACATTTTTCTCATTTTGAATAGCAACGTTCAATTGGAAGCAAAACAACACATTTGAATTTTGTGAGACACCAAACAGATCAGAAAGAGAGCGTAGTAACTGGATTAAAACAGAAGTCAATGGAAGAAAATTTAGAAAGTTGCTGATGGGATCTTTATAATAATTTTATCTGTGATCACCTCAAAATATTTTAACCTCTAGTTTAGAATACTTGACTAGATGACTGTATATCATTACCTCCTTTTTTACCTGTATATTGGCTGACGTTACATGTGTCATCATCCTCTTGAATTTTTTCATTCTATACCTGAGCTTATTCAAAAGTATGACATTCAACAGAGTCTTGGAAGCATCTTTTTAAGCTGCCCAATGAAAAGAACATTGAGACAAGAGAGATAACAAGAGTTTTAGTCCCAGATCTTTCACTAAGTCATTGCATAATTGGGCAAGTTAGTTAATAGCCTTGAATGTCAGTTTTATCTTCAGTAAATTATGGAACTACTATTTTCCTTACAGCATAAAAGCTGTTTACTTTCATGTTTATTCAAATAATCTCATATCCTTATAAGATAGATTTCCAAATTCCATCTTTTTGCTGGAATATAAGGATGAATAATAGGAGTGATGTTTTCATATAGCTGATACATTTTAGATCGGCTTTGCGGTGCAAGGAAGTTTGTAAAAAACATTTTCCAGTTCATAAAGCAATTAATTTTGTAGGCAGAAACCTGAATTTACATGCTCAAAGAAATTAAATTACTTTCCCAACATCCTAGAGCTTATAAGTAGCAAACCGAAGATTAGAACCAAAGACCAACTTTCTCTAATATTCGTATTTCCCATGGAGATTACAAACATATTCAAAATAACATTATATATAAAAATAAGACATATAGCAGCTGAAGCCAAATGAGTCCAATTTTTCCTAGCAGATAATTTAGTCTTTGCTGAGATCTGAATTATAAACAAACTATTAAATGAGTGCTTAGAACACTCAAATTTTAATGTATTTTTATTTAATAATTTTTATAAATGTATTTTACTTACCTCCATTTTAAATATTAGAGATGGATCAATTTGTTTTTATGTTCAAGGAGCCTTGAGTTCAAGTAGGACTAATTTAAAGTGCACAGATACAACATCTTCATATATTATTTAGTTGTATAATTGATTCATGAAATTTATTCAACTTCTTTTAATTCCACTCAATATGCAGCAAGTCATGAAGTCTCTATTCAAAATTAATTAGAGAATAAGGATTAAATATTGCAGGTGACCAGAATGTGTGGTGTGCTGGCTTCATATCACTTGGATTTTAGGGCATCAACCTCTATTTTCAGAGATTTTGTTCCAGTCAGTTTTCCAAAGTGGATAACAGTATTTTCTCTATCAAATCTTGGTGTATCTTTTGGTTTCTAACCAGAAATCTCAATCACTGAATTGCAAAACTCTCCCCCCACAGTTTACAGTTAACCACATACCCAGTGGGAAGAGAGAGGGAAGAGATCTCTGTGAAGTGAGATCACTCTTTAATCACTGATTTGCTTAGTAAAACCCTTTCTCTAGGGACTGAATCTTCAACTTTTTCTAATACAAAGGAAGGACAATAGGGACTAGAATACAGTGTTAAAGAAAAAGTGAATTTTGTGCTATTGAATTGGGATGAATTTTCTTTTGTAAACTATTCAATGAGTTCTCTAAAACTACTTAATGACTTATATCAGGAAGAAATTCTTTATTTCATGTGTAAATTCTTTAAGATATCATCTGAGGTCATGTCATAAAGCCTTTTATTTCTGCATAAGAAAATAGACCACTGTTTAATTTATCTTAAGAAAATTGCTTGTTAATTTGGTTTATGAAATATTTTACATAAAATAGCTTTTTAAAAAATTATTACACCGCCAATATATCCAGTATATCCTTTCTTTCATGAATTTCAAGTTTTCAGTCTTAGTTACATAGATCTTCCTCATCTCAGGTTATACATTGCCCCATACATTGTCTGGTTTAAAATTTATTTATGGTATAGTATTTAATCTAACCAGAATATATTTTTTTGTTTTTATATGCTGTAATATGCAGATTCATTTCAATTTTTTTCTGGATAGATAGATTTGGAAGATATATATTTATAATTCTGGAAAAAAGATTTGGTATTTATTAAATTTTTTAAAAATCTTTTAACAAATTTGAAAAAAAGAAAAAACAAACTACAAACAGCCCGATAGGAAAATGACAAATTGTATAAGCAGCTTAGGGAACAGCAAATCCAAATGACCAATAGATATAAGAAAATATGCTATTGATTCTCAAATAGGAAAGGATATATTAAAGTATGATGATAAAGCTCTCCATATTCACCAGGTTGGAAACAAAAGGAGAACTTAATTTTATTGTTAATGTGGATGAAAAGAAAAGGCTACTCATAGATTACTGGTGGCTATTTAAAGTATTACAGTCTTTCTGAAGAGAAATATGTCAACAGTTTCTAAAAAACTACGTATATTCTCAGCCTAGAACTGTCATTTCTAAGAATCTTTCCCATGGAAAGGAAACTATGTAAGGACAAATTGACAATGATGTTCATTGTAGAAATATTTTAATGGCTAAAGATGAAGAAAAATATAGTTTTGTTGATAGAGAATCATTTAAATAATTAATATATTCACTGAATAGAATAATATGAATCCATCTAAAACTAAGGAATTACAGCGCTCGCAGATCCTAAATTATTGCTGAATGAGCAAATAAAGAAGCAGAAAAACGTACAAAACATGGTCCCAGTTTTATAAAACTGGTGACATAATATGGAAATTCCACTTTTGTTCATTTTTCAGTCTTTCCATTGTCCTTTTTTTTTGAACTATTACCCAAAAAGTTGTGTATCTTCCTTCTTACCACTAGGACTTATTTTTCAGAAATCTACTTATAGCATAGATTTCTTTTTTTGCTTGTAAGGAACTTCTGGAACAACCTGTTATTCTCTGAACATCTGACTTTTTTTAATGGAAAACATGTTGAATATTAGATCCAAATTGTAGGCCAGGTATGGTGATGCATACACAGACATGTTTATTTGTAAATTTTCTGAGGCATTTGTAAGTTGTGGACATTATGGCCCCTGCCCCTAAATTCTTCACAATGTATGTCCTAAAAACAAGGACATTTCTCCTAATGAGTACATTTCCAGCATACCCTTCAGAATCAAAAATTCACACTGATGCAATACTACCATCCAGTCTACACACCACATTCGAATTTTGTCAATTGCCCTAAGAATGTCCTTTATGTACTTTTTTCTTTTTGGTCTGGGATCCAACTCAAAATTATGTGTTGCATTTATTTGTCATGTCTTTTCAGTCTTCCCATATCTGAAACAGTTTTTCAGTTTTTCCTTGTCTTTCATGGCATGACATTTTTCAAGGATGTAGGCCTGTCACTTAGTAAAATGTCTCTCAATGTGGGACATTTGGCTTTTCCTCATTCTTCATTTTTGACAGGAATACCACAGGAATGCCATCTTCTCGTTCATTATATCAAAAGGCATCTGATGTCAATGTGTTCATTATTAGAGATTTTGACTTTTATGACCTGGTTAGTGAAGTGTCTGCTAAGTTTGTCCACTATAAAATTAATTAATAAGTATTTTACACGTCTTATCTAAGAAGTATCTTGCAGAGAGTTACTTTGAAGCAGCTCCAGGCCAAAATTCTATGTGTAACCTTTCAGGCCTGACCATAGGCAGTCACAAATGCTCGGCCTAGCAGGTCTCATGGCAGAAAGCAGCTCTCCCCACACCAGACATACTGCACAGCTAGTACGTTGCAGTCTCTAGAGTTGCAGTCAAGGACCAAGCCCTCCCTGCCACTCTCCTCCACCCTCTTTCAGCCATACTCATGAACATATTTACATTCCTAGCCAACTTGGACCCCTTTCACTGGGGACACGGAGGCTCGAGGGGACTTGGCTAAGGTATTTTACTCTGACTCTGTCCTTTCCTACTCCTAGCCCTTCTCTGGGTCCTTAAAATGACAAGAGCCTTTTCATCAGGGCTCCTTAGCAATGAGATAGATGATCCTCCTATCTGTACTTATCCATCTGAACTTTGCCCAGTGCTGTTCCTTCAGAAAAAAATGAAACATTGGGAAAAACTGGAGCCTATTTTGCCTCTTGCATATGCTATCCCTGCAAGTGAAGAAAGGCTTGATTGTTACTCTCAGCTTGGTGTGTTGTCCTAATTCACCACCTTGACACCTGGCAGCTTGTCACTGACACCTTGATTTTAGCCCACTGAAATGGGTTTTGGTCTTCTGATTTCCAGAACTATAAGATAATAAATTTATGTTATTTAAAACCACCGAGTTTGTGGTAATTTGTTAAAGCTGCCATAAGGAACTGATAGACTAAGCGAGCTAATTTCAATCTTGGAGAAAAAATTAATGATATTTGAGTATATTGGTTCTATCTACTTACAAATCAGCTTACAAGACTGTGAGCTTTGTGTGTGGCTTGGAGCAAGAGAAGGCTCTTGAACCCATTTATTCATAGACAAGCAACTCTAGCCCTGGGCCCTCATATCCAAAATATCCAAAAATGCTTCATCTGGCTGAAACAGATTGGGATGCTATATAGAGGCTGCGCAAACCCTGACAGAATAATCTTAGCCCAGGCAACCATAGTTTTGCAGCAAAGCCATGCCTTCTTTGGCAAGGAACGATCAACTGAGGAAAATGGGAAAGTAGAGCATCTTTTGTTTTCCAGGATGTTATGGGGGTACAAACATTTTGGTTACATGTAATGCCTTTGCCTTGTCCAAGCCAGGGCTACGAACGTGCCCTTCCCCCCAATACAGTGCACTCCGCACCCATTAGTTGTGAGTTTACCTGCACCCACCGCCCCCACTTGACCAGCAACCAATGAATATTACTACCATATGAGCACCTTAGTGTTGATCAGTTAGTACCAATTTGATGGCGAGTACATGTGGTGCTTGTTTTTCCATTCTTGTGATGCCTCACTTTGAAGGATGGGCTTAAGCTCTATCTAGGATAATATAAGAGGTGCTAGTTCACCATTGCTTTTTTGTAGTTGAGTAGTATTCCATGGTATACATATACCACATTGTATTAATCCACTCATGTGTTGATGGCCACTTGGATTGTTTCCACATCTTTGCAATTGTAAATTGTGCTGCCATAAACATTCGAGTGCATATGTCTTTATCATAGAATGTCTTTATTATAGAATGTCTTTTATTCCTTTGGGTAGATCTTAAATTATTGTTTTAAAAAGGATACCTTACATTCTTACTTATCTTAAGAAATATAGAATATAGATATGTGTATATAGATATGTACACATATATTTGCTTTGCATCTAAATACAATGCTCTTTAAATGAATTTTTCTGAATGCATTTTGTTGATTCTTCTAGCTTTTTATTTTGAAATAATGTTAGACTTAAAAAAGTTGCAAAAATAGTTCAGGAGTTCATGTATACCCTTCAAATAGCTTCCCTAATGTTGACATCTCACATAATCATAGTGCAATTTCAAAGCACCAGAAATAAGCATTGATAAACTACTACTCAAATTTTGCAAACTGTCCCACCCACTAATGCCCTTTTACTATTCCAGGATCTAATCCAGGATTCTACATTGCAGTTAATTGCTGCATCTCCTTAGGAACCTAGGACAGTTCCTCAGTCTTTCTTTGTCTTTCATGACCCTGAAATTTCTGAAAAATATTGGTCAGTCATTTTGTAGAAATACCCTCAATTTCAGGTTGTCTGATGTTTTCTTACAGTATAGATTGAGGTTATGCAATTTTGCAAAAATATTACAGAAATGATGTGCCCCACTTAGTGCATCATATCAAGAGGTGTGTGATGTTTCCTTTTATTCCTGTGGTGTTAACTTTGATCACTTGGTTAAAATAATCTTTTCCAGGCTTCTCCACTGTAAATTACCATTTTTTTCCTTTTGTAATTAATAATTCTCTTGTGGGGGAATACTTTGAGATTATGCAAATATTTTGTTCTTCATCAGTGATTCTTGCCTGCAACGCTTATTTCTGTGTCATCTATTAATATTTTCTATTTCCATTACTCATTCTACATTTGTTAATTGGAAGTCTACTGTAAAGAAAAGTTATTACTTCTTCCCCCATTTATTATTTATTCAGTCATTTATTTAATGTTCTTTTAACATGATCCCATCATTGTTTGAGTGCTTGTATACTCTGTGTCACTACCAGCTGTTCCAGGGTCATCTTGAACTTTTGCTGCCCCAGCCCTGGAATCAACCATTTCTCCAAGGATCCCTGGTTCCTTTCTCTGAACAGTATATTTAGAAATCAAGATCTGGGCCCTAGATGTCCTCATTGCTATTGATTTGTTATTACTTCTAGGCTCTCTCAGGGAACAGAGCTTAGAAATATTACATATAAATATATGTACTGACATATACACACACATAGTTTTATATGTAGCTGTGTGTGTGTGTGTGTGTGTGTGTGTGTGTGTGTGTAAAAACCACAGCTCATGTTGATGCCTTCCATTCCAATCCAAATACCACAGAGTTTAGTCTAGCTTCCCTCCTTTCCTTATTTGTACCTTCTTTCTCTGGCAGTGGGAAATCTGTCTTTTAATATATAGTATGTCTTTACTTATTTGCTCAATCTTAATATGCAAATAGTTTCAGAATTGCTTATCCATACTCCTGGAAATAGCAATTTTACTAAGTAGGGTACAATAATATTTGTGTATAGTTCTTTTTGTTCTTACCCTTATAGTAGTCTAACCTTAATGTAATAGTCAAAATATTCTCTGTTACCAAAGTTAATTAGGTTAGTTATTTTTCTCTCTTACCCTCTTTAACTTGGTTAGGTTGTTCATTTGTAATACAGGTGGTTTCATTTATTACTGTTTATATTTCTTTTGGGTACCTCTCCTGCTGGTTGACTTTAATTATTTATTTAAATTTTGAATATGTGAAGCAGTACTATGGCTGTAAGAGTAAGAACTACACAAAGGTTATATGTACTTAGAAAAGTGTGACTCCCCCTCAATCTTTCCATTCCACTCCATTTTCCCATTTTTTACACTTCATTCCACATCACCCCCCACCATGGGTAACTAGTCTCATTAGTTTCTGCTTTATCATTCCTACATTTCTTTTTGCATAAAAGTGCAGATAGTTGAATATTTTATTATATTACCTTTTTTCTTGTATGAAAAAAGCACTTTGCTTACTTCATTTAACAAAATAACCTGCAAATCACTCTGTTAGTCCATACAGACCTTCCTTATTCTATCTGTAAATGTTTTTTAAAACTTTTTATTTTGAAAAAATTATAAATTTACAAGAAATTGGAAAAATAATACAGAGAGGTCCTGCATACCTTTTGCCCAGTTTTCCCCAATGGAGCATCTTATGTAATTTAGCAAAATATCAAAACCAGGAAAATGACATTTGTATAATCCATAGATCTTACACAGATTTCGCCAGTTTTACAAGCGTTTGTGTGTGTGTGTGTGCACATGCACGTGCGTGCATGTATAGTTGGATGTAACTTGTCACGTGTAGATTTGTGTAAGCACCACCACAATCAAGATACACAATTGTTCCATCACCACGAATATGTCTTGTGTTACCCCTCTATAGTTACCCCTGTCTCTTTCCCGTCTCAATGACCCTTCCCTAACTCCTGGCAACCACTGATCTGTTCACTATGTCCATAATTTTGTCATTTTGAGGATGTTTATAAATGGAATCATATAGTATGTAACCTTTTGAGACTGACTTTTTTCACTCAGCTTAATTCCTTTGACCTCCATCCAAGCTGTTGCATGTATCTATAGTTTCTTCCTTTCTACTGTTGAATAGTAGTTCATAATATGGATGTAGCATAGTTTGTTTAACCATTCACCCACTGAAGGATATTTAGGTTGTGTCTGTGTGTTTCAGGCTTACAAATAAAACTACTATAAAAAATACGGTTTTGTGTGAGCACGAGTTTTCATTCTTCTGGCATGTATGTTGAGAGGTGTGATTTCTGGGTTATGTGGTTAATGTATGTTTTATTTTTTAGAAACTATTTTCTGGAGTGGTTTGTATTATTTAGATTTCTAGGAACAATGTATTAGAGCTTATTTCTCTGCATTCTTTTCAGCATTTGGTGTTACCAGCATTTTTTATTTTAACTCTTAAATATGTAGTGACAACTCATTGTGATTTTTTTCTTTTATTGATACATAACATTTTACATATTTATGGGTCACTTGTGAATGTTTGTTACATGCATAGAATGTGTAATGATCAAGTCAGGGTATTTGGCATGTCTACCACCTTGAGTATTTATCACTCCTATGTGTTGGTATCATTTAAAATCCTCTCTTGTAGTTATTTTGAAATATACAAAATATAAATATGGTCACCCTAGTCTGCTAGCATTATGATTTTAATTTGCATTTCCCTAATGGCTAATGATGTTGAACATATTTTCACATGATATATAATCACATAAAAATATGTTCAACATCATTTTGCCCATTTCTAATTGGATTGCTTGTGTTTTTACTGTTGAGTTTTGATAGTTCTTTACATATTCTAGTTAGGAGTCTTTTGTCAGATACGTGGCTTGCAAATATTTTCTCCTAGTCTATAGCTGGTCTTTCATGCTCTTTACAGGCCTTTCACAAAGCAAATGTTTTCAATTTTGATGAGGTTGACTTACTGATTTTTTTTCTTTTATGGCTCATACTTTTGGTATTATGTTTAAGATGCTAGACCTTTATGAAGGTTTTTTTCTGTTTATCTTGCTTAGCATTTACTGAGATTCTTAAATATACTGGTTGATGCTTTTCATTGGTTTTCAAAAATTCTTAGCCATTATTTCTTCAAGGTTTGCTTCTGCCCCATTTTTTCTGACTCCTTCTTCTGGTACTCTAATTTGTATGGTAAACTATTTGTATATGACCTATATATCATTATGTTCATAATTTGTTTCTATTCTTTTTTCTTTTTTTATATTTATGTAACATTTTATTCACTGTCTTCTCTGAAACATGCCAAAATTCATATGGTTAATAGAACTTACTATGCTAACATGTTGCTGAACATGACAAATTTCTTCAAAAGTTATTTTAAGGTAGTTCCTTCATTTCATTCTTGAGGAATCAGCATGTGAACATTACATTTAGGTGGTAAAATTCAGCTTACAAATATAAGATAAATATCAAATAATATCACACTTATGGTTTCCTGGTAAATATAACAGTTGTGACAGTCATGTGTAACACCTTGGTTAAGTAAAGAGAGAAAATGGGCAGGGGTGTCATAGAAGTATGCAAAGATTTAATGGTTCAAATAATCCTTAGCCCTTCTGAGAAACTATAGCTGAAAAATATGTAGTAAATATTTCTGTAATATGGTGGTTTCAGTCCATTATAGTGATCATCATTCCATTCATGCATTCGAATAACTGCCGTTGTTTCTGATCACTGAAAACCAGATTTTGCAAAACTAATCATTGCTCAGCAAGGTTATGATACCACAAATCCCTTACACTAAAAATTACAGCTTAAATCTGTAAAGGTTAAGGCAAAGCATACTTGTTATTCATTATTACTTTTTTAGATATAATAAGACTACACTACTGTACATAATCAGGTATATTATGGTGTATAGTTAATTCCAGTTACCATATTTTGTATTTATTGGTCATCAACAGCACAAATTTTATGCTCCAAAAGAAATATATTGATCTATGAAAATGGTTACATTTCATTTTCTTTTAGAGACAGATCAACTAAATTTATGGGAGAACTGACTTTTCTTGATATCTCATTTGCAAATTACTCATACGAATTTATCAGAGAATTATATATTTTACCCAACATCAAACAATCCACAAAAAGTTTCCAAGATAGATGTAATTCTTGTTCAATTTCCAAAAATAAAGGTTTTCTAATTGAAAGCATTTACATTCCTAGCTCTCTAAAGTAAACATTAAAAAGAAAATACAAAAAATGATCTCTTGGCTTTTGAATACTCCACTTAGTTACATATAGAATTTTCTGTTCCAACATTTTCTCAAATTCAAAAGGTATTTACTTCCTAACAACATGACAAACAGAATCTTCATTTCAAACCATTCAGTCTGCTTCCATGGCAACACTGCAGGATTCCTTGGCTGTCATAAGTCACATTAGTTGACTGTGGAAATTCTCAATCTTCTTTACATCTTGAGGTGGGTCTGTTCTATACATCAAACAAACTAAATCATCTGTTACTTTAATACACACACTCCCATCCGAATGCCTATATCTGAGAACCACACGTGCCTTCATAGGGTCCGTGAAGTAGAGCTGCTCGGCGGTGCGGCTGAGGTCTGGTACTGGGGCATCGTGGCCCCGGGTTGAACAGGAGAGAGGCAAGACCGCGGGACCAAGCCCACCTACCTACCTACCCACCACCCGTGGCAGCCCACCGACACAGCGGTCCCAGCACCCCAAGATGGTGGCTCTTTTTTCTTTCTTATGGTCAGTTTGGTTTTTTTCCTACTTATTTATTTCAATCACTATTCCTATATTATGATGTTGATGTTAAACCTAGACTGAATTTTTATTATTTTACTTTTCATTTCTAGAATGTATAGTTTATTCTTTTTATATCTATTTCAACTCTTTGGTGACATCCCATGAGTTCATCTGTTTTGTCCATATTTTCCTCAAACAAATTCATCATAGTTATATTCAAATATTTATTTGCTAACCTTAAAATCTGGATTATCTAGGAATCACTTTCTAGGGCCTCTTAAAAAAATCTTGGTTATTGATCATACGGTTTTCTTGCTTCTTCTCACATCTAGAAAAGTTTTATTATATACTGGACTTTGTGTAAGTGGACAATGAGGCACTGGATGATGTTATTTTCCACCAAGGGGGTTTTCTCCTTTACGTAGGGGGCTTCTTTTTCTTCCACTTCACTGTCTTCTACCCTCCTCCCTATCCCCTCACATACCAACTAGGACAAGCATTTTGATTCTTTCATCTTGCTAAATTCTTCTAAATTTTCCCTTGTCCTCTATCTATATGTATATTTTGTTTTTTTTTAATTTCAAGAATTCACCCCAACCATCCACCTCTAAGTTTTCATTAAAATGAACTAACATCCAATATAGAGTGAAATAAGTGCTAAAATAGGACTGCAGATAAAGAGCCTGTAGAACCCACATGAAAGAATAGCCAAATAAAACTGGGAGGAACAAAAGCATTTTCCAGGAAGAGTATTTAAACTGGGCCTTGATTATTTTAGTGTTACTTTTATGGGATAAACATCTTTATCTGAGAGAATATCATAAGCAAGGGCATGCAGTTAGGAAAGATCACAATTATCAAAGATCTACTGTATGTCAGGGACAATGCTGTATATTTGATATTTCTTACCTTATTTAACTTTTACAATAACTCTTCAATGTAATTTTTCTCCCAAATGATAGTAAATGAAGCTTTCTAATTTTTAAGCCTGCAGTGATAGTATCTGAGCTGGAGTTTGAGTCATTCTCCAAAGGCTATTCTTTCCCTTTATTCCAACTTATTTTCCAGAGATAATTTACTTTTTCACTGTTTATGGGAAATGGTCAGTAGTTTAATACATTTGGAGCATAAAATAAACACGAGCTCTTTAGATAGAGCTGGAAATGCAAAGTTGGTCCAGAACCAACATTCACATTAAAGAATGTACATATATTTCTCTAGGCAATAAGGACCACTTCAGAACTTTAAGTACAGGCATGATAACACCTGTACTTTAGAAAGGCTCCTGTTTTAGCAAATGAGAGGTGATTTGAAGTAATGAGACACTAGAGATTAACAAATGAACAGGCTCTTGTAACAAATCATGAAAGAGTTTAATCAGCTACTACTGGGCTAGGGCAAGAGCATTGGAAATGAAAAAGAGGTCAGAGCTATGAAAGAAAGCTGTCATAGGTAGACTTAGAAACTTATTGAATGTGAGCATTCAGGGAAAGAGATGACTTAAGAAAACTGGTGTTTCAAGACTTAGTGACTGGACAAATCACAAAAAAGTGAAAAT
Organism: Indri indri; assembly: GCA_004363605.1. Lineage (NCBI taxonomy): Eukaryota > Metazoa > Chordata > Mammalia > Primates > Indriidae > Indri > Indri indri. Next base: position 20,844 of record RJWJ010005779.1, read on the forward strand.
CAAGAAAAGCAGATTTGGAAAATAAAGCTCAAAGAAATGATGGATATTTGACATCAAATTTTAGGAATACATGTGATAAAAGTATTATAAATCTGTCCTTTTTACTTCTGCAAAAGCTACAATGATAGTAATCAGATTATATTTCGATAAAAGGGAATTGGATTAAATGTGGTTGCATTTGATGGAAAAAATGATTGATGTAGACTTCATTTCTTTTTCTGAAGACATTTTATGATGTTATATTAAGTCATATGGTAACATACTGGTAAGCATTTCTTGCAATCACAAATAACACTTGGACTGTATTATTTTATATCACAGGAAGTAGTTTTCAACAACTATAACATTCCCATTAGTCACAAATTTAAATGTTTTGTAATGGGTTGTGGTGGTGATGGGCCAAAAGGGATAGAAGTGAGGTGTCAAAAAGTAAATTTAAATATTGCTTCTAAATTTTCTTCTTTGGTTAACAACTTCACATCCTTCATTGAGTTAACTGCTCCATGAGGACCTCATCTCCTTCATTTCTCAGAGGGACTCATTATCTCAGAGAGGAAATTCTTGAGAGCATCAAATTCTCCAGGTGTTTCTCCTTAGTTTCCATGAGAAAATATTAGGCTAAGAGGTGGTTTACAAGCTAAGAAATGAATCTAGGTGTAAAAAGCAGTTCTCAGGGGAATAGCTCATCTGACTGTGCCAAGAAGTTTGTTGGAATACAAAATTAATATTGATTAGTTTTGACTGCTCATATATATATTTCAGCATTTCTGTTGACAGAAAAAAGTTATTGTATGCCATTTGTTTATAAATTAATGAAAGTGATAATATGATAATATTGTCATATATGATATCATATATGATAATGTTATAATATCACTGCTTCTAACTAATATATTCTATCCCTAATCAGTATAATTAGTGGTATTAAGATTATATGATCTTAATAATGTTTATATATAAAGCATAGTATTTGACGTGGTAATGACCAGATATTTTCCATTACTGTTGACAAAAGTACCTGGAAATGGTCACTGAAGTTAGTAGACCATAGCATATTTTTAATAATGCAGATTATTAAAATTTCAATAATATTTTAAATGTACAATGTACATTTATATGTAGTATATCATGCATACCAATTAAAACCTTTGGCTGGAGAGCTAAAATGTGAAATTTATCTCCCTTAGAAGTTTTTGATGGCTAAATATAGAATATATGCTTTTAAGATGCGGTTATTTCTATATTGTTTACTTTATAACTGTAACAGATAATGAAGTGATCTGAAACAACACATACATGCTGCTATTTATTATCTTTTTCAAAAAACCATTTATTCTGACTTAGCTGATGTCATTTCTCAGCCAGATGCATAGTAACTTTCTTGAGATAATTTTAATAATTTTACACCAAATAAGGTAAATTGAAATAAAATTATTTTAGTATTTTTGGCCTATTTTTTGTTGTTTTGTGTTAATTTTAAATGTCACAATCATTTTCTTTTTGAAGCCACCCTCCTCTCAATATATCTGTCTTAAATAGAAATACTCCAGTTAAGCTTTATTATTATGGGTCTTAAAATTGCATAGAAAATTAATCTTATGTAAACGAAATGGTAAAAGCACTTAAATAATAGCACTGCATGCACTAAGCAAGTGGGGGAGTAAACTAAGGTGCACGTATATCCTGGTACATCTTTTCCTTAACTCTAGCTTCTATCTGAACTAAGTATAAGATGGCCACTTTCAGTGTCTGAATGCTTATGACTAAGTACTGGTCTTGATGATGAAAATACACTCAGTGATGATTTGGTGCTCTCTCTGTCTCTCTCCTGGGTGAATCTGCAATGTGTGTGTGTGTGTGTGTGTGTGTGTGTGTGTGTGTATGTGTGTGTCTGTGTGTCTGTGTGTCTGTGTGTGTCTGTGTGTGTTGGGAAGAGTGATATTTCCTCTGAGACCATACACTCTCCCAACACTTGTTTAGAGGTAATTAGCTAAGGGAATTTTCAAAAATAAAGTTTTACTCCATTGGGTGACCAGAAAAGGAAGTATCCAATCTTATATCAACTCTGAAACCCATAAGGAGTTCTTCCTTTTCTCGAACTTGAATCCTTTGATCTTTAAAGTGTTCCCTGTACTGAGTGTACATTAGAGATCAACCCAGCTTCCCATATGCTGCTTCTTATCTGGCTCCTTATCTGGATCTAGGGGGTGGGATATGTGGAAGTACCTTGTAGCTATACCTCAGGTGGTGTAACCATTGTGTGCTCATCAACATTCTCTCTCCATCTATTCAGATTCAGTTCTGCTAGGTCTTGTTGCCCCTTTACCTTTTCCCCTTTCTTATAGATTTCCTAAATGTGATCTTTCTCCTCTCCTTGTCTACACTCTGGTCATCCCACTTGGACTTCCAAGTGAAGTCCCAAGAAAGAGAAGGAACTGTGGACATGGCATTTCTGAGGCTGCAGTCAAATTTGGTAAGTTAATGATCTTGTGTAAGAAGGAATGTGACCCAGGCCTCTAAACTACACAATGTACTGTTTTGTTTTGTTTTGTTTTTTAAGACACTTAGGCTATGGCCAACTCATTGACGATTAAATTTATTATGCCAATATCCCACAGTCTGTCTATATACTTTATTTGCATAGGCTTGGTCAAATCTTAGAGATTGTGGTTTAATAACACTCATTCTGTGAGAAAGCTAGAAAGAGATTTTGAGCTCTTTAATGGAGTTCTTACCAAAAAATGAATTTAGAAAGTCATAGAATCTGCTGAATTGGGAAATCTTAAGAATAAAATTATTAATTATAGTCAATTATAGTCCTGCATCATGTGGGAGTATATTGAATAACGAGCCCTCAGTAATTGTGAGTGGTGAGTATTGACACTGGGACTTTGAACTCCAACATGGAAACTCAATGAAAGAAACAAAAATTGTTCTTCTGGGCTTCCGATAGCTTTGCATTTACCTCATTTTCCATTTGGAAAACAATGAGCAACTTGTCTAGCTGTGAAGCACCCATACGTTTCTTAACCCTGGAACTTGATAATCCATTCCTCCAAATACTCTCAGCAGTAAATCCCTATTCTTGCTCTTTATAAGCTAATTAGGTAATAGTCAATATTGGAGTATTATTTGGTTCAATTTTTAAAAAATAGTGTGAAATTTAAATTACCCAGTCAATAATATAGACATTATAGAGGATATACAAGTTTGTCTTGTTTTCCAAAACAATGGAAACACATTTAAATGCCAGAATTGATAAATTGTATCACTATAATTAAATAATTAATGTGCATGGCTTTTGTGAGAAAACTGTCATGTCCTTGTGTTTAGAAGCCATTCTACTGGGTTCAAATAAGGATAGACACACTCATATCATTTAAAATATCTTCTCAGCAAACAGATAAATTAGTCATTAGTTATTTTAAGTCCATAAATGCAGGAATGCATCCCTCACAAAGAGAGGGTTTGGTAAGGAAGAGTAATGATTGAATTGATGTGACAATATAAGGAGAAAGGCAGAAAAATGGTTTAACCACCAGGAAAACTTTGAATGAGAATGAAAAATTCGTGATGGTAATCCTAGTTGAATAATCTCTGGTTGATTTGAGAAACATAAAAAAAGTAACTTGGGTTTGTATTCTGTTTTATGGTCAATAAACATTCATGCACATACATGTAAGTAATAAGGAAAATTCTGAGTATGATAACCATGAAAAGAGACATTCACTGTCAATCACAGTCACCTTGCACTTCCTTTCAGTAGGAACAAATGATGCCTGGCCTTGGCTCATTCTAAAATAGCAGAGTTTCTGTACCCAATAAACTCAGTGTTAATACATCCTGGTGGGCAAATTTTAACTATATTTCTCATTTTCTGAGTAAAAATGTGGTTTGTTTGTCTACGTCTTTGCCCATAATACCATGACAGCCACCTACTTGCCTTCTTCAATTTATAAGCAATAAGATTCTTTATATTAAATTTCATGTAACAAATCAAAAGACCTAAGTTGCAGTCCCAATGTTACAACTCATTTAGTATTTTATATGTAGATTTGGTATAATTACTGTGCTGCTCAACTCTGCAGTTAGACTTCTGATTGATGGAGTGATCTTTGGAGTGAAATCACAGGGGATCTAGTCAGTTCCATATACCAGCTCTGTAATCTGGGGCAGATTATTTCATCACCTTCTTGGGCTCAGTGGCTTAATCTGTAATGTTGACTAATAAAACTGCTACCTCTTGGGGCTTCATTGAGAATGAAATGAGGTAAACTGTATCAAATAGTTAAGATTAGTGCCTACCTCATAAGAGGTACCTACTGTTAGTTATATTAACATATAAATAACTTACAATAAATGATTTCTTAATATTTTGAGATATTTAAAACATAGAAATTTACAAAGACTAATAGAAAAAATACATATACTCTACAATTCAGACAATAACTATTCCTTTATGGTCATACTTTCTTCCATACTTTCTTTTATTCCTAAATAAAACATTATAGATAGAAAGCCCCAGTCTTTGACCCAGTTTCCTCTATAGAGGCATCCACTATCATCAGTTTTGTATCTACCCTTCTAGTTCATTTGTATATACCCATATGTTCTTTCTTAACCATCATATAATATTTTTAAAAATTGCCATTTTACAAGAGGTAGAGGGAAAGCCCTTATTATCAATGCTGGCTTAATTATAAGTATTGTTCCTTAGTTATCAAATCAAAGGATTATCTATCTACCTAGATATTGTCACATTTATCCATCACCACTGTAGAAGCTTGTCGCAGCCTCTGGAGTGATGACTTTGACAATCCTTCAATTTCCAGTAAGTGTCAAAGTTTTGATGTACAAAATCTTAAAGCTATTGTTGGGAACACATGCCACAGCATAATTTAGTTATGGCAAAGCATTCTTAGAGCAGTGGATTTGAGCCCCTATTTTGTGCCCAGTATACCTGAGAGATGCATTCCCTTTCAATGAGAGTCACGACTCTATTACTTTTTACTAATTGCTGAGGAAAACATTCAAAAATATTAGTAAGGGGGACTCTGCCTTTGACTAATTTACATTATATAGTACATTCACCCAAGACATAAAACTACCAACAAATAATTAAAAGTGTAAAATATCCTAGAAGATACAAAATCCTTTTGTTCTATGAGATTATAAGAGGCAGCTAAATAAAATATTCAATTAGGCTTCCTGGAGGTGGAGTTCTTTGTGAGAATAAAATGTGAATAAGAGGAAGGAAAAGGCTATTAAAAGAATGCTTAATATTAGTTAAGTTGGGAATTGCTTTATTTCTGTCTTTTTAATTTGTATAAAAAAAATTCCCAACATCAGAAAAGTCACCCAGTCCCAGGATTAAAATATACCTAAGTGATGCAAAATACCATTTAATCACAGAGGACTTGAATATGTTGGGCAGAGGGGATATAGAGGTGATGATGCATGCTGTTCATTATCATCTTGTCTGACACATATATGCCAGGGTCATGTTCCAGTAAATAAAATGGATGAAATCAGAAGTGTAGATAGAAACAATGATGAAGTAATCTTCTTCCTAAAATCTTGCTTGATCATTTGTACCCTGTTGAGTTTGGATATGACTCTAGGTTTCCCAGTATTGATGAGACAGTATTTATAATGAGATTTCACCTAACACCAAGCCTGGTTCTCTGATCCAGATATCCAAGCCACTATTCCTATCACGGATTATGTATGACTAGGAAAGTTTCCTAACTCCCCATTTTTTTAAAAAAAAGGGGGGAAAATGTTGAGTGTTCATTCCCTTGTATAATAATCAGCTTTTGAAAGTAATGTTTTATGTCTTGCCAAATTAAAAAGAGTGATGTGAAATGTTAGTAAATAATCACAGCCAGAAGCCTGAAAAACTCCCAAATATTGTGCTCTTTAGACCAAATAATGACTTAATCAGTTACCTATTGAAATTTTGGGTCAAGCATCCCACATCCCACATATCCAAGGAAATATTCACTCTACCATTTTACCAGTCATTCCATTTTGAGGGAGTATATCTATGCTCTTTACATATACCCGTCTTTCTCCCAACAGGTAATATGTGTTCACAGGTGATGGAAAAGGACAATACAAGTTCTTTTGAAGGCTTCATCTTGGTGGGCTTCTCTGACCATCCCCACCTGGAGCTGATCCTCTTTGTGGTTGTCCTCACCTTTTATCTGCTGACTCTTCTTGGCAACATGACCATCATCTTGCTTTCAGCTCTGGATTCTCGACTGCACACACCAATGTATTTCTTTTTGGCCAATCTCTCATTCCTGGACATGTGTTTCACCACAGGCACCATCCCTCAAATGCTCTACAACCTTTGGGGCCCTAACAAGACCATCACCTATGTGGGTTGTGCCATACAGCTCTACTTTGTCCTAGCCCTGGGAGGGGTGGAATGTATACTCCTGGCTGTCATGGCATATGACCGCTATGCTGCAGTCTGCAAACCCCTGCACTACACTGTCGTTATGCACCCACGTCTCTGTGGGCAGATGGCTTCAGTGGCATGGTTGAGTGGTTTTGGCAATTCTCTCATAATGGCCCCCCAGACATCGATGCTACCCCACTGTGGGCACAGACGGGTGGGCCACTTTGTGAGATGCCAGTACTAATTGGTATGGCCTGTGTAGATACTATGGCCCTTGAGGCTCTGGCTTTTGCCTTGGCAATCTTTATCATCCTGGCACCACTCATCCTCTTCCTCATCTCTTACAGTTATATTGCACGGGCAGTGCTTAGCATAAAGTCAGCTGCTGGGCGAAAGAAAGCCTTCAACACTTGCAGCTCTCATCTAGTTGTTGTTTCTCTCTTCTATGGTACAATCATATACATGTACCTCCAGCCAGCAAACGCTTATTCCCAGGACCAGGGAAAGTTTCTTACTCTTTTCTACACAATTGTCACTCCCAGTGTTAACCCCCTAATCTATACACTCAGAAACAAAGATGTTAAAGAGGCTGTGAAGAAGGTGCTAGGGAAGGGAAGTGCAGAAGTATAGGAAGGGGTGGTCAAATTTTGAAATTGTCTTTTGACCCAACTTCTATAGATGTTGTTATATTTAGCAAATGAAGGAACATTCTGGCATTACAGACTGAAGAGGCACTTAATGAGATAGGGAATTCAATGGTTTAGCTAGGTCAGGAAAATGGAATATTCCTCCTAAGTTGACAATCACTGGTGTTCCTCTCAAGTCCCTCTAAGTCTATCATTCTTTACCGGGAAGGCTCCAATCCAGGATGAAACAGAAATCTACGCTTGTGAAATAGCAGCTGTGAATGTAGAACCCAGCCATTTTTGTTCCCATGCCAGTTTCTATCACAATGATTTATACTTAGTAGGTCCTCAACAAATAAGAAATAAAGATCTTAGAAATAGTGCAGAAGAAGCACTTATTTTTTCTAGAAAGTTCAAACATACTTTTATAGTGCCAAATGCTTGAATGAGAGCCAAAATAAATTGTTCAATTATCTAGGTTTAGTACCTCCAACACCATAATGGACTCATGCATTCTGCATATTTTTAATCATTCATGTATTTGAGTTTAATGACATTTATATTTGACTTTCTAAGGCAATAGAAAATGAAGAAGAAAGGAGATACAGCAAGACTATGAGGGTACTCACTTTATATAGAAGGAAGAATTTCTTGTTAATACTCAGTCCTTTGTAATGCTTGTTAATGACAAAAGAAGGCTAAGAGGTGTTCTTGCTAAAAATGTTTGAATATTATTTAATCTCCACTTTTCCCATTGTTATCAGGATGACTTTGAATGGAGGCACAGAGAAATGAGACGAACTCTGGGAAACTGTTAGAATCTTTATGATTGGGTATTTTCTGGCTGCTCCTTTGTATAAATTTACATTAAGGACAACAGTACTTCACCAGTCATAATGGAAATTGACTTGGTTTATGTTAAATAAATGAATGTCCATGTTAAAGGCAAGTGTGTTTCTTCGGAACTGACATATCATTTGGATGAATCTCATCTCATAATTTGGGAAAAGATATATTATGTTAGAATTTCTGCAAGTGAATGAGGATTCTAAAATTTGGAAGTATTGCCAGTGGCACCATGGGGAACTGGATAAAAAATAAATTTAGCAATTTGTCATTTAAGCTCCTTCAAAAATTTTAAGAAATGTCAGGTTAATCTAGAGACCCCAGAAAATACATTCCATACCTGATAAATTTTCCTTAAAACATATCATTGTCAGACACAATGTGCATATTTTCCTATTTTGAGCATTAAATCTTGTATTTGTACCGGTAGATTAGATTACATCTTATTTAGATTAGTTAGGACTTAAGAGAATAGGTTTTTAGTTTACTTTTGATTATGAATGATATTCTGTCATTCCCACTGGGAGTCAGAAAAAAAAAGAATATATTTGATCCTTCCTACTCTATTACACTAGGTAAGGCATGATGTTTGGCCATGATGTTGTTTATTAAAGGGATTATTAATGCAGCCAATTAATGCAGCTATTAATGTTCAGAATTTGGACGTTCATGGCTTGGCATTTCCCATCTTTTCTACTAAAAGACAACTTATGGTATGTGTCCTACTGGCATAAAAATATACTATACATGTTGGTAAATAGGGCTAAGAGACATGGAAAGTTTCAGGAGTTTTGTAGGGCTTTGACTTGAAGGAATCTGTGGGCGTATTAGTTCACAGACCAGAAGCTACTTAGCAACAAGAGGGGCATTCCACCGATCAGGAGAGACTGCAAGCTGGTGCCAATCTCAAGGCCTGCAAGCCAGCACCTGGAGCTTGTGCAAGGCAGAGCTCGGCATGGGGCCCAAGGCTAAGAAACTGATGAAAGGATGTCATCCCAGCAGACAACTTACAGCTGGAACTATCATAAACCTCAAGGCTATTCCTATTTTACTCCAGACCACATGTCTCAGTATATAGAGAAATAGATTAACATGCAGGCTCGGTGTTCCTGTTTTATACATTTTTATTTTTAACTAGTATGCTCAGCTAGGTCTATTCTTAACTTAGGGCTTAAAATGTTTATCTTGAAAACATTTTGTTACTGTTTAGGTAAGGGATCCCTTGAAACCTTTGGGGACCCTTGAAACCTAAACAAATAATCTGTACACATAATTCTATGACCAAGGACAACTACTTGCTGTACCAATAAATACCGATGTGGGACTACACTCAGTAACTCCTGGCTCGCAGGAATGCTGGAGGACCCCTGACTTCCCCATCACTTTAAACTGCACTTTGTCTCTGTCTCTATTATTTCTGAATCTCTTGCGATGATCCTGCTGGGGACTCATTTTGTTGGGAGAGTCGTGAACTCCCATCATATACATTTCTAAATTAATAAAAATCCTTTAGAATCATTTTCTAGAGAACAAGATTATAATAACTGTTATATCATCTCCATACTGTTTAGACATGCATTACTTTAGAATTAATACCTTAGAGTAGGGGAAGAAGGTCAAGAAGGAGTATAAATCTCTATAGATACATTGATGTTGCAAGCTCCCTGTGGAATTTCTAATTTTCTTCAGTATTTTATTTTTTCTCTACAAGCTTTATGTTTCATCACACTTACTGCTAAAAACCTTAGAACTACTGTTATAGGTTATAGGGAATAATGAGTATTAGGACTCAAGAGAAAAAATGTCACTATGTCCTTAATAACACAACCATGGCCTGGCATTACCTTTTACTTAGTTTATAGGGTAGTTTACAAAGTTTATGCAGTTTACTTACCTAAGTTAAAAATTAGGATGAATCAAATATATTCTAATTGTTCTGCCTTTTTATGGGAATCACAGAATACTGTCCATAATTTAAAAAATAGTAGAAACGTTTCATTTTTATCCTCTATAGAATCCTACTTTTGCTAATCCATGACTCATCCTTATAAACTGATCTTTTACATAGAGCAGATAGAAGTTTGGGTAGAAGTGAGCATCAAGATTCTACCCACTGTGCACAATTGCATATCTCTTAGCCATGGTGCTTAAAATTCCTCCAAGAGAAATAAATATTACATATACACCTCTGTGTGTGTATGTGTGTCTGTGTTTCTACTCACTGTGAGCTATGAAAGGATAGATTAATAGGTGCTTATTAGTCAGATTATCACATCATTTTCCATCTTCTTGTCTTGATGGGTGGTACAATATGCTAGCTATGCTGAGATTAACCCTCACAGCACACCATGAATCCATTCTCATTCAGCCATAGCCATCTGTAGGGGTGGAATAAAGATCAGTTTAAAAACTCAAGATAATGTAAAAGTTTCATGCTGTTAACTGGAATCACGAATACACAATTTCTAGGAGAAAGATTTGCAAAACCCTCTTCACATGGTGCATGCTTTCATAAGCCCTTCCTAATTAATTCCACTCCTGTCATCATAGTATCCCACATCCAATAACAATCAGACCCAGCATCAGGAGAGGTCAATTTCCAAAGTTTGTCCTCAGGGATTTTCATTAGTTACCATATGGTCTTCCCCTATGCTTTGGTGTGGTACCATATGCAACTCTAGCCTATTAACACTCAGAGAGTTCTTACTTGGAGCCAGGCATACACAGAATCTCAATGAAACCATACTGCTCCAGAAAGAAGGGCCAAGTGTTTCAGAACATGGACTTCCTTGCGTAAATGGAATTTCATCTCTACCTTGAATGTAACCTCTCTGTATCCCAGTTTCTTCACTTAAAATGTGAATGATAATATTGCCATTCCCAAAGGGCTATTTTGATGTTTAAATTAATTAATACATCAAAGCATTTAGAACAGTTCCTGACATGTAGTAAGCACTATGTGTTTTTAATGTTGTTGCAATATATAAAATATGGTAGAGATAAAGAAAGACCATTAGAAAAACTATCAGCCAGAAACAAGTTGATACTAAGTTCAGAAAAAAGAAAAAAATGAAAGAATAAGAAAACACTGAAAAGTAAAAACTCTGAAGAGCCACTGGCCCTTCCGGACATTAATATCATAAAGTCCTATAGTTAAACTAATGTGGTGCTGGTACATGCATAGACCAATGGAATAGAATAGAAAGTCCAGGATTAGTCCAGGATTATATATATATATATATATATATATATATATATATATACACACACACACACACTATATATATATATATATATATATACACACACACACACTATATATATATATGCTATATATATATAGTAATTCAGTCTTCTACAAAGATGACATCTTAAATGTCATCTTAAATGACATCTTAAATTAATGAATATAGTAATTCAGTCTTCTACAAAGATGATATCTTAAATTACTGGGTAAAGATGGAATTGTTTTTATTGGTACAGGAACATCCAGATCACCATTTGGAAAAAAAGATAAAATTAAATCCTTAATTTACAGCCAGTATAAGAATAAACCCTAAATGGATTAGGAATCTAAATAAAAATGAAACCATACAAGTATCAGAAAGAAACAGGTGAATTCCTCTTGAATCTGTGTGGGAAAGGGTTTTCTAACTAAATCCAGAGGGAAAGCAGGGAATGATTGACAAATTTATCTACACAAAAGTGTTTTAAATTTATGAAAAAAACACCATAAACAAAGCCAAAAGACAACTGACAAAAATAGGAGAAAATATTTGCTACACATAACATAGACAGAAGCCGAATATCACCAATATGTAAAGAACAACTGAAGGAAAAAGAGCCAAATATCAAATAGAAAAATGGGGAAATGATATAATCAACAAACCAGGCAAAAGTGTTTCTCAAACATATGAAAAAAATTTAAATGCCCTCATAATTAGACAAGTGCAAATTAAAACAACATTGAGATATTATTATATTTCTCACCTATTAGACCAGAAAAAAAATTTTAAAAATTGACATGTTCTTTTAGTGAGACTCTGTTGAAACATGTACTCTTATACTATCAGGAGGTAAGCAGAGCTCTAGAGAGCTAAGCTGAGCTTCCCGTTGTTGGACAAACCAACAAAGACAACAGCCAAAATGAAAGGAGCAATGAAGCATTTAGTCACTTTCTCCAGCTAAACTGGAGAAAGTGCCCCCCCTTTCCATTTCTCCCCATGGAGCAGCACAAACCTAGGGAAACTTCCCAAATGCTGAAGGCCCCAAACAAAAGGTCCTGCAGTTTTATGGACCCAGGGATGGAGTGGGGGAGAGTAGGAAAGGCTAGGAGTGGAAAAATACTCAATACTGGGTAAAAGTGAAGAAAAGTGCCTTCATGTTTACCATCCTCTCCCTTCAATAGGGAGGTATTGGCAGAGGCACCTGAGGAAGACCTCAGCAGAAGACCCCATATAAAGAGACCTCTGAAAAGTAGTGTCTAGCCTAGGAATGCAAATGTGCCTAAGAGCATGGCTGGCCGGGGGGCCTGAGTCCTTGGCTGCATCTTGCCTCAGATACTGCAATACATTGGCTGTGCACCAAGTCTGGTGTGGGAAGGGCAGGTTTCCCCCAAGAATCCTACCAAGTAAAACCTTTGTAATTGCCTGTGGTTAAATTTGAAAAATCACACACAGATTTTTAGCCAGGAGCCAGATCCCTCATGTACATTGCTGTTGGGAATGAAAATGAGTCCAACTCTTCTGAGTTTTGTTGGATACTTGAGAATATTTAACAAAATCACATTTGCACTTATCTTTCCATCCACCAATCCTGTGTCTTACCCTGACTTACTCTGAAGATACATCTCCTTTAGTACAAAAATACATGTGGACAAGGTTATTAGTTGTAACATTTCTTATAATTTAAGAATATTGGAAAAAATTTAAATGTCTGTACATAGGACAGTGGTTGTATAAACTCTATAGTCACGTAATGGACTATTATGCAGCTGTGAAAAAGGGAAGAGGAAGATCTTTATGAACAAACATGCAGTAATTTCCAGGACATACTGTTAAGCATAAAAAGTTCAAAAAGTATCTACAGTATGTGACCTTTAATGAAAGAAAGTAGGGGATATTAAAAAATATGTGGGTATAGGCTCCTAAAAGAAACAAAAGTATAAACCAAAACCCAAAGAGATTGGTAACTAAAAGAGATAAATGGAAAAGAGGTACAGCAAAAAATGGTTCAGTGGGGATAAGGAAGAAGTTTCAGATTTATTCCTAAAAATTTTATATTTTTTTATTATTTCAGCATATTATAGGGGTACAAATGTTTAGGTTTGGTATGTTGCCCTTGCCCTGCCCCCCTGAGTCAGAGCTTCAAGCATGTCCATCCCCCAGATGGTGCGCATCGCACTCATCATGTATGTATATACCCATCCGCTTCTCCCCCCTCCCATCTGCCCATCGCCTGATAAATGTTATTCCTATATGTGCACTTAGGTGTTGATCAGTGAAACCAATTTGCTGGTGAGTACATGTGGTGCTTATTTTTCCATTCTTAGGATACTTCACTTAGTAGACTGGGTTTCAGCTCTATCCAGGAAAATACAAGAGGTGCTATGTCACCATTGTTTCTTATAGCTGAATAGTACTCTATGGTGTACATACACCACATTTTATTAATCCACTCATGTATTGATGGGGACTTGGGTTGTTTCCACATCTTTGCAATTGTGAATTGTGGTGCTATAAACATTTGAGTGCAGATGTGTGTCTTTTTTATAGAATGTCTTTTTTTCTTTTGGGTAGATGCCCAATAATGGGATTGCTGGATCAAATGGTAGATCTACATGTATCTCTTTAAGGTATCTCCATATTGCTTTCCACAAAGGTTGCACTAGTTTGCAGCCCCACCAGCAGTGTATGAGTGTTCCTATCTCTCTGCATCCATGCCAACATTTATTGTTTGGGGACTTTTTGATAAAGGCCATTCTCACTGGAGATAAGTGATATCTTGTGATTTTGACTTGCATTTCCCTGAAGATTTTTGATGCTAGTATAAAAAGTATTTTTAGTTTTAATTTCTAATTATCTGTTGCTGATATGTAGAAATGCAATTGAATGTGTATTTATATTGTATCCTGCAAACTTGTTAAATTCACTTAATGATTTTTGGTGGATTCCATCAGATTTTTTACATAATCAATCATGTCATCTGTGAGTAAAACAATTTTGCATCTTCTTTTCCAATCTAGATGCCTTTTCTTCACTTTGCTTTATTGTACTGGCTGTAACCTCCAGAAGAATGTTCAATAGAAGAGATAGCACTGGACATCCCTGCCATGTTTCTTATTTTAGGAGGAAAGCATTTAGGTTTTCTTCATTAAATATGCTGTAACTTACACATTTTTCATAGATGCTCTTTAACAATTTGAAGATGTTTCCTTTTTATCTTGTCAAGAGTTATTATCAAAATGAATATTGTTTGTGAGCTCTTAAAAAACAACAGGTACAAGAAGGGCACTCTGACTGCCCCCATTCTTCCTAAAATCAGGAGATGAAACTCCCATGTGAAAGAAACATTCTTATCATCAGAAATGGGAAGTCGAGGCCAAGAGAACTCTGCACAAACAGACCTTGTTAAAATAATTCGTATCTGCCTTTAGTCTCCCCATGTATTTTAGTTACTTTCCCACAATTGTCTCCTTTGTTTAACCTAATATATAAGCACTTAGATTTTGCCACTTCTTTTGAGTCTTTACTTTCCTATTGGGCCTCCCATGTACATGTAAAAAATCTGTATGCTGTTTTCCTGTTGATCTATCTTATTTCAATTCAATTCTAAAATCTACCCAGGGAGGAAAAGAAGGTAGAGGTAACGTTTGATCTCCCTACAATCTTTTATATCCACTTTGAAATTTGGTCTGTTATTCCTATGCATTATGTTGAGAGGTATGTTGAAGTCTCTCAATATGATTGTGGAATTGTCTTTCTCTTTTTAACTGTCTATCTTGTACATATTTTGAATAATTGTTATTAAGTACATACACAAATTAAAACTGGTACACCTTCTTGGTGGATTCAATCTCCTGTCCTTCCAAAATATTGCTCTTCTTTAGCCATGCATCTTTCCTTAAAGTGTACTTTTAAAAAAATATTAGTAGAGCAACATGAACTTCATTTTCATTAACATTTATATTCTGTGCTTTTTACCGTCACTTTGCATTCAAATACTGTGTCCTTATATTTACAGCTTGTTCTTTAAGGAAAACAAGGAATGGTTGGAATTTTTTTCCTCCAGTCTCATAATTTTAGACTTTTAGTTTATTTACTATATTTACATTCTATGCAATTGCTGATAAATTTGGGCTGACAGCTACCATATTAATATTTATTTCTATTTGATTCACTTGCTTTCTTTTTTCTGCCTTTCTCTTGGATTTATCAATTGTTAAACATGACTTTCCCTATATTAACTAATTAGTTTTGCATTCTTTTTTTTTGTCCAGTTTCTCTATTCTTTGTATCTTTTTTTTATTTCAGCATATTATGGGGGTACAGATGTTTAGGTTACGTGTGTTGCCTTTACCCCCTCTTCCCCCCGAGTCCGAGTTTCAAGCATGTCCATCTCTCGGATGGTGTTCATTGCACTCTTTGTGTATGCATATAGCTGTCCCCTCCTCTCCCTCCCCACTCCCCTCTGCCCGACATACAATAGATGTTATTCTTATATGTACCCTTGTGTGTTGATCAGTTAATACCAATTTGATGGTGAGTACATGTGGTGCTTGTTTTTCCATTCTTGGGATACTTCACTTAGTAGAATGCATTCCAGCTCTATCCAGGAATATACAAGAGGTGCTATATCACTATTGTTTCTTAAAGCTGAATAGTACTCCATGGTACACATATACCACATTTTATTAATCCACTCATGTATTGATGGACACTTGAGTTGTTTCCACATCTTTGCAATTGTGAATTGTGCTGCTATAAACATTCAGGTGCAGGTGTCTTTCTTATAGAGTATCATTTGATCTTTTGTGTAGATGCCCAGTAATGGGATTGCTGGATCGAATGGTACTTCTAATTGTATCTCTTTAAGGTATCTCCATATTGCTTTCCACAGAGGTTACACTAGTTTGCAGTCCCACCAGCAGTGTATGAGTGTTCCTGTCTCTCCACATCCACGCCAACATTTATTGTTTTGGGACTTTTTGATAAAGACCAGTCTCGCTGGAAATAAGTGATATCTCATGGTGGTTTTGATTTGCATTTCTCTAATGATTAGAGATGTTGAGCATTTTTTTATATGTTTGCTGGCTATTATTCTGTTTTCTTTTGAAAAGTTTCTGTTCATTTACTTTGCCCATTTGTTGATGGGGTTGTTTGATTTTTTCTTATTTACTTTTTTGAGTTCTAGATAGATTCTGGTTATCAGCCCTTTGTCAGATGTGTAGAGTGCAAATATTTTTTCCCATTCTGTGGCTGTCTATTCACTCTAGTGGTAGTTTCCTTGGCAGTGCAGAAGCTTTTTAATTTGATTAGATCCCACTTATTTATTTTTGTTGCTGTGGCAATTGCTTTGGGGTTCTTCTTCAAGAATTCCTTGCCG
>RJWJ010005779.1:42881-66399 GCA_004363605.1 Indri indri
GGGGTGGTTATGGCGTCTCGGATCACAGCTCTACAAAAAAGAAAAAAAAAACAAAAACAGAAACAAACACGACCCCTTTACTCCGCCTAGCGGCGGGGGAAGGCCCTTTAGCGCGGTGCGTGAAGGGGGGGAATGTCGAGTGGCCTGGCAGAGGTGGTGGTTATGTGTCCTGGGTCACAGTTCTACAAGCGGTCTCCCTCAGTTCACACTCAGTTCCCCGTCACCTTGGCGGGCAGCACGGCGACTGAATGGAACAGGGCTGCCAGAGACCACCTGGAAACTCCACAGAAGTATTGATCTTTCTCCCTTTTCCACCCTTTCGGAGGCGGGGCTTGAGTCGCCGGCTGGGAAAGACTGTCTGCAGATTTGGGAGAAAAAGTGGCTTTGCGCGCTACTCTCCTCCTGGAAGGGCGAGACCGGCTCTGCCGCGGCTGCAGCAGCTCTGAGTCAGACCGTTGCCTGGGAAACAAGCCCCAGTGTCTAGAGGCTTTGGGCTCCCCCAGTGGCAGGTGCCCACCCACTGCTAGTCAGTGCTGGAGCCAACTGCACCGGGAGGGCATCCGGAGCCGGGGTCCGCCTTGCCGTCTCCCTGAGCTGCCTCCCAAAGCCGCCCACTGAGCCTGCCGCCCTCACAACACACGGCGGCTCTGGACAGATCCGTGGGAGGACTCTGTGCTGTGTCTCTCCCAGCGCCCGCCGAACTTTCAGTGATTTCCATGGGCAGAGCCTCTTTTATGGAGTTCCCCTCCCCCGATCTGGTCCTGGCGGTCGCCTGTGGCAAGAAGCCTGTCTCCAAACTCTCCCCTGTGGGCTAGGGCAGCGTCCGATCTGGGAAGCACCAGCTCGGGTCAGTCCCTCCCCTCCGATGCTGACCCAGCGCCATGCTCCTGCAAATTCAAAATGGACCCCGCTCCTGTCTCCACTTCCCACTGCTTGTCTGTTGGTCGGAGTCCCCGATTCGCACAGACTTCTGACACTTCCCTGCCTGCGTGGGAGTGGGGTTTGGTAAAGGAAGAGTCGTCTTCCTGTAAGTCAAATCTCACTGCCCAGGCCAGCCCACCGACGGGCGCGGCCGACCCAAGCGGCACTCCCCACTGTTTGACCCGCACTCTCTGGTATTTGCGATTGCTTCTCCACTTCACCTTGTTTTTCCGCTGCACTGCTTGTCCCTCGTTGCTTCTCTGTAGATTCACAAAGCTGATCCTATGGGAGAGTGCCTCACTCGTGTGTGGGTGTCCGTGTTCTGCACCTCCCACTCAGGGAGCAGAGAGCCAGGAGGTCACCCCTAATCTGCCATTTTTCTGGACCTTTAAAAGTTTCTGTTCATGTCCTTTTCCCACTTTTTGATAGGGTTGTTTGATTTTTTTCTTGTTGATTTTCCTGAGTTCTAAGAAGATTCTGGTTATCAGCCGTTTATCGGATTTGTAGCATGCAAAAAATTTTCTCCCATTCTGTAAGTTGTCTGTTTGCTCTTGTGACATTTTCTTCGGCTGTGCAGAAGCTTTTTAATTTGATCAGGTCCCATTTATTTATTTTGATTGTTGCTGTGATTGCCTTTGGGATCTTCTTCATAAATTCTTTGCCTAGGCCAATGTCTAGAAGAGTATTTCTAACATCTTCCTCTAGAATTCTAATAGTTTCACTCCTCAGCTTTAAGTCTCTTATTCAGCGTGAGTTGATTTTTGTGAGAGGTGAAAGGTGTGGATCCTGGTTCAGTCTTCTACAGGTGGCTATCCGGTTTTCCCAGCACCATTTATTGAATAAGGATTCTTTTCTCCAGTGTATGTTTTTGTCTGCTTTTTCAAAGTTTAGGTGGCTATATGAGGATGGTTTTATATCTGGGTTCTCAGTTCTGTTCCACTGGTCAATGGCTCTAGTTTTGTGCCAGTACCAAGCTGTTTTGATTACTACAGCCTTACGGTAAAGTTTGAAGTCTGATAAGTTGATACTTCCCATTTTGTTTTTATTGCCTAGGATTGTTTTTGCTATGTGGGTCTTCTCTGGTTCCATACGAAGCATAGAATTAATTTTTCTACATCTGTGAAGAATGATGTTGGTATTTTAATAGGGATTGCATTGAATCTGTAGATCACTTTGGGTAGTATAGACATTTTAACAATGTTGATTCTGCCGACCCACGAGCATGGTATGGTTTTCCACCTGTTTACATCCTCTGCTATTTCCTTCCAAAATGTCTCATAGTTCTCCCTGTAGAGGTCTTTTACTTCCTTAGTTAAATATATTCTTAATACTTTATTTTCTTTGTTGCTATTGTGAAGGGAATTGAGTGTTTGATTAGGTTCTCAGTATGACTGCTATTGGCATATGTGAAAGCCTCTGACTTGTGTGTATTGATTTTATATCCTGAGACTTTACTGAATTCATTTATCAATTCCAGGAGCCTCTTGGTTGAATCCATGGGGTTTTCTAGACATAATATCATGTCATCAGCAAATAGTGAGAGTTTGATCTCTTCTGTTCCCATTCATATGCCTTTAATTCCACTCTCTTGCCTGATTGCTGTGGCCAGGACTTCCAGCACTATGTTGAAGAGAAGTGGAGATAGTGGGCAACCTTCTCTGGTTCCAGTTCTAAGTGGGAATGCTTTCAATTTTTCCCCATTTAGTATGATGTTGGCTGAGGGTTTGTCATAAATGGCTTGTATCATTTTTAGGTAAGCCCCATTTATGCCTATTTTGTTAAGCATTCTTATCATAAACGGGTGTTGAATTTTGTCAAATGCTTTTTCTGCATCTATTGAGAGAATCACATGGTTTTTGTTTTTGCTTCTGTTTATGTGGTGAATTACGTTTATAGATTTGCGTATGTTGAACCATCGCTGCATCTCTGGAATGAAGCCCACTTGGTCATGGTGGATTATTTTCTTAATAAGCACCTGGATTCGGGTAGCTAGAATTTTGTTGAGAATTTTTGCATCTATATTCATAAGGGATATTGCTCTGTAGTTTTCTTTTTTGCGTGTGTCCTTTCCTGATATCAGGGTTATGTTGGCTTTATAAAGTGTGTTGGGGAGGAAACCATCCTTCTCGATGCTGTGGAATAGTTTCTGCAGGATAAGCACCAGTTCTTCTTTGTAGGTGTGGTAAAATTCATGTGTGAAACCATCTGGTCTGGGAATTTTCTTTTTTGGAATGTTTTTTATTGCTGTTTCAATTTCGGTCCTTGATATTGGTCTGTTCAGGAATTCTGTTTCTTCCTGGTTGAACCTAGGGAGGCTGTGTGTTTCTAAAAATTTGTCGATTTCCTCCACATTTTCCAGTTTGTGTGCATAATGGTTTTTGTAATATTCATAAATTATATCTTGAATCTCCATGGCATCACTTGTGACTTCTCTTTTTTCCTGATGGGGCTTATTAGGAATTTTTCTTTTCCGTTTTTTGTTAGTTTAGCCAAAGGTGTGTCAGTTTTGTTTACTTTTTCAAAGAACCAACTTTTTGTTTTATTAATCTTCCATATAGTTTCCCTGTTGTCAATTTCATTTAGTTCTGATTTGATCATATTAATTTCCCTTCTTCTGATGGGTTGGGGTTGGCCTGCTCTTCCTTTTCCAGTTCTTTGAGTCAATTCATTCAGTTGTCTCTTTGTGCTCTTTTTGACTTTTGGATATAGGAATTTATGGGAATAAACTTTCTTCTCAGGACTGCTTTGGCTGTGTCCCACAGATTTTGGTAACTTGTGTCACCTTTGTCATTTAGTTCAAAAAATCTTTTGATTTCCATCTTTACTTCCTCATTTATGAAGGAATCATTCAGCAGAATTTTGTTTAATTTCCATGACTTTCTGTAGAGATGAGAGTTTCTGTTGGGGTTGATTTCTATTTTTATTCCACTGTGATCTGAGAAGATCCATGGTATGATTTCTATTTTTTAAATTTTTTTGAGACATTCTTTGTGTCCTAGAATATGGTCAATCTTAGAGAATGTCCCATGAGCTGATGAGAAGAACGTACATTCAGTGGTTTTTGCATAGAATGTCTTGTAAATATAAGTCAAGCCCATTTGTTCCAGAGTTCTGTTTAAGTCCATAATTTCTTTGTTAATTTTCTGTTTGTAGGATCTGTCCTGTGCTGTCAGTGGGGTGTTGAAATCTCCGACTGTTATGCTGTTGCTGTCTATCAGTTTGTTTAGATCAAGTAGAGTTTGCTTTATGAATCTGGGTGCACCTAAGTTGGGTGCATACATATTTAGAATTGTTATGTCTTCTTGTTGAACTGTACCCTTCACCATTATATAGTGGCCTTCGTCTTTCATTACTTTTGTTGATTTAAAAACTAAATTATCTGAGATCAAAACTGCCACACCAGCCTTCTTTTGGCTTCCATTTGCTTGAAATATTGATTTCCACCCCTTTACGTTGAGTCTAAATGCATCCTTGCAGGTTAGATGCGTTTCCTGGAAACAGCAGATGCTTGGCTTGTTTTTTTTTTTATCCATTCAGCTAGCCTTCTCTTGAGAAGGGAGTTCAAACCATTCACATTTATTGAGAGAACCGATAAGTGGGGTGAATTACTGTTCATTCCGTTGGGTTGTATTTTGTTGCTTTGTTTTCTCTCTTGAGCCATTATGAAATCCAGCCTTTGATCTTTAACTTTTGAGTGGTTTCACATTCGAGAGTGTTTATTGTGCTGATCCTTGTGTAATTCTGTTTTGAGTACTTCCTGGAGAGCTGGTCTTGTCTTGGTGAATTCCCTCAGTCTTTGCTTATCTGAGAATGTCTTTATTTCTCCTTCATGTACGAAGCTTAGTCTAGCAGGATACAAGATTCTAGGCTGGGCATTATTCTGTTTCAGAAGAGTGAGAATGGGGCCCCAGGCTTTTCTTGCTTGTAGGGTTTCAGTTGAGAAATCTGGAGTTATCCTGATGGGCTTTCCTTTGTATGTTACTTGTTTCTTTCACCTTACAGCTCATAGAAGGGCCTCTTTAGTGGCTATTTTGGTCAATCTGATGACTGCGTGGTGTGGTGTCTTCCTATTTGCATTGAATCTCCCTGGGGTCCGTTGAGCTTCTTGTACCTGTATATCTAGATTTTTAGCAAGGCCTGGAAAATTCTCATCTATTAATTCTTCAAATAGCTTATCCAGCCCTTGAGTGTTTTCTTCTTCACCTTCCGGAACCCCTATCACCCTCAGGTTCAGTTTTTTCACATAATCCCACATTTCTTGTAAGCTTATTTCTTTTCTCTTAATTTTCTGCCCGATCTCTGTGACTGACTTATTTAATTAGAAAGAGTTGTCTTCAATCTCTGAGATTCTTTGTTCTATTTGATCTACCCTGTTCTTGAGGCTTTTCACAGTGTGGGCTTTCCATTTGAGTCTTCATACTTCCAGAATTCTTTTGCTGGTTCCTTCCCATCTGAATCAGTTGTTCCTTCTTGCCTTTAGATTTTCATTTGGATAATGAGACACACTGTTTAGTTTCTGAGCCAGTGGTTGGTGTTTGTGGGTGAGATTCGACCATACCCTTTATGATGAATCAGTAGCTGCAGTAAAAGGGTGTGCAGGATGACCTCCCTGTCAGTAGGTGGCACTTGCAGGGAGGAGCGAGCTGCAGTGCTGTTTTTGGGTCCTGTAGCCAGCTCTTGTTCCTCTGGAGAGGCCCTCTTGTGCCTTAGGAGGTGGGTGGGGTCCCGGGATTTCCAGGTGTGTCCTTGTTCTCCAGTGGGGGCAGGACCGGGAGTGAGTCTGGGTGGGGCTGGGTTGGGTAAGCCTGCCCTCAGGCTCCACAACTGCTGTTAGCAGGGGTCAAAAGTCTGCTCTTTGTTTCTGTGCAAAGCTGCCAGGAGGGGCTGAAATGGCTCCACTCAGCTGAAAGTCTGGGCTTGGGGGGTGGGGCTGTCCAAGACCTGCACTCTGGAGCAGGTCTCGCTCCCCTCCACTCTCCCCCTCTCCGTGGCCTCTCCCAGGCCTCTGCCAGCAAGCGGGACCTCCGGCCAATGGATCTCCCCTGGCTGTGACGTGGGCCAGGAGGTTCCCTACCCTGGATCGCAGCCTGAGCTGGGTGCACAGCCCTCTTTTGGGAGGAGGGCTGCTGCTCAGGCACGCTGATCTGCCCCTGAAGGCACACACTCCTCAGTAGGCTCTTTCACAGATCTCTCCTCCGTGCCCCAGTGCAGTGTGATCATGAACTAGGTGTACGGGGTCTGGTCTGCAGGCCTGTCCCCTGGGCCCTGGAGATCAATCCCTAACCCTGCCAGGGGGAGGAGTGCTGGTCTTGAATCACCTATAGGGTGCCCAACCTGGATTGATTTCACTCCACCTTGGGATTTGCCCCTCTCTCCTGGAGTTCCCAGGCAAGCAGCACCTGGGAGGGCTGGCGGGTAGGGAACTCGCAGTCGAGTACCCCTCAGTCTGCTGTAGGGCCCCAAAAGGAAAGGCCCCATTGTCCCTGCTAAGGTGATGACTCTACTTCTTGCCTGCTGGTCCCTTGGCACAAGAAGCCTCCTAAGTTAGATTCTTGCTGTGATCTTGGTAAAAGTTTTCTCCCTTTGGGAACCAGGACCTCTAAATCCACAAAACCCAGAACTGTTGGGAATGAAAGCATAAATTCCTCAAGTGGATCACTGAGAGTGATGTAAAGTACAGCCATTCCTGCTTCCACTCCTTGGTTCCCAGGCCAATGTATTCTATACATTAGAAACAAAGCACTATATAAAGCCTTTTGATTTAAAATGTATACTACATGCTGGAGCACAGCTCCCATCCTTGTATAGTACTTCCTCCAAAGTGGTACTTCAGTCTTGTCTTTAAAAAGACGTTCCATTGCTCTTTTAGGATGCAGCTTCTGTGTGGTGCAATACAAGATACAACCAATGGAACCATGATCATTAACCCACTGCCAAACTTTCTTCACTAGTTGTTCTATTAGTTTGACATAATTTTATGGGGAATCTCTTGCTGGTGAGATAGTGAAGAAAGCTGAAGCCCTGTAGGCAAGAAAGATAGGCTCAAACCCAACATATTCCTATTTATACTTTTGAAAATAAATTGCTGTCTCTCCTGGTTTAGAAAGAGTCTAATGTGGTAAAGTTGTCTCCAAATTGGTAACCAACCTACCAGATGAGTTTTGATAAGTGGGAACTGATGCTCTTTGGTCCACACATTGCCTCCATCTCTTTTACTAGAATACTGCATTTACAAGTCCATTGTGCCTTGGGATGATTAATGACAGAGGCTGGCTGATGCTAACTCTCTTAGGCGACTTCCTGGATATTTAGTGCATCTTCCACGATGGATGTTCTCTAGTGGGCATTAATATGCACTGCAAAGTTCTTCACATTTATGCCCACTTGCATGTGGCCATTTACATTTCTCAACTCTGGACAACTTGGTCTCAGATTCTTGTTCCTTAATTAATCAGTTAGGCCATTATCTACCTTTCATTACATCATTTCTTGAGCCACTTCTCTTTTCACAAAAAAAATGGCCAAGTGCACTTCCTATTGGGAAGATTTTCCCTTACCACTATCTTTAGAATGAATCATAAGTGGAATTGTAGTGTAACAGCAATCCATTTTCAACTCACATTGACAAAGTGAGCTGACCTACCCACTAGCAAGGCACGAGCTTTCTACTCTATTGCTCACTGTTTATTAGCCACCCCCAATCCCTGCCACAGGCAGACACAGGAGTGAACTAAAGGAGAGGCTCCAATGCAAAAATGATGACATGGAGGACCAGGCTACCTGCTCATGCAGTATACTTATGACAGCAAGCCCTGCTTGTGCCTGGTCCAGGATATGCTATTTCCATCTAACATTGCATTGCTGACAGGCGCACACAAACTGTGATTTGATGGATCTGGACAGAACCCAGCTCATGATGGGCAGTCTGGCTTCATGGTTACCTGATGTCACATGGCCAGCCTCTGTGTCTGTACCAATGCCTCATAGCATGCCATAAGCTGATTTTACAAAAGTGTATAGTTCCTTATTTAAGACGGCTTTAATGACTGTCCTTTTCTTGAAGGAGACTTCATTTTTGCCTTCAGTTACTTAATATACCATTTATACCAAGTGATCTTACTATTCACGGTTTTAAAATCATCAATTTTAAGAGTTTCAGTCTGGAGAGTTCTTTATAATTTTAGTAGAATTTCAGCATTTCCCCACACACCACCCTTATTTTCTCTTAACATTATAGCCATCATCTCTAGTCTTTTCTATTGTTATAGAATTTCCTTTCCCGAAAACATAACAGGCTAACCTGCCTTATTTGCCATAGAATTTGCTTCTAATTTTCAGTAAATTTCTCAAATGAGAATTTTATATAAGATATGATTTTCTTTCTCATTACTTTTCCATTCCACAGAGCATTCATGATTTACATATTAATACATGAAAGAGCTTCTTTTCACTCAATAATTTCAGCTGAAAATTTAGTTCAAAGAATAATATAAAGCATATTCCAACACAATGCAGGCATCGGAATGAGATAAATACATTGCTAGGGATTTCTTGAGCCCAGCACCCCCCCCCAAAGCTTTCAAAAACTAGAATATTACTTCTAGGCCATTAAAATCTGTAAGGTTCTCAATCTCATACCACTTCAAAATTTTCCTGTGCATTTGTATCTAGCCACCATTATTGAATCCCTACTTTTTGGGGGCCTAGCTAGACTCTATCATGAATGCTACATAGACTCAACATACTGGGATAAGATGCCAAGATTACATATATGAAAATGCCAAAATTTTTCCCAAACCATGCCCACTCCAATTGCTGGGGCAGTAATTAAGATTTGTATGAATCATAGTATCAGTTCATGGGAACTCATCTAATCCAAGAATACTCCAAGTTTTATCTGAGCCTCTACATGCTGAAGATGACTTTCCTATCATAAAAGGGGAAATAAGAGCTAAGAAAGAGGTTTGAGTATACTACTTCATTTACACTTCAAATCAGTTCTTGCCATTGACATATCACGTTGAACACAAATACAGATGTGAAGCAGAGTGGCTCACAGTGCTGTAATCTTAGCACTTTGGGAGGCCAAGGTAGGAGTATCCCTTGAGGCCAGAAGTTTAAGACCAGTCTGGGCAACACAGTGAGACACTGTCTCTAGAAAAAAAACAAGGAAAAAAAAGAAAAAAAAATTGAACACAAATACTCACGCATATTTTTGGCAGTAACCCAAGACACTCCCTTATTTTTCTATAATATGCTATTTTTTGAATTTGATATCCACCTGAAAGTGAGTTTTGACTGTGTCATCTCTAAGCTTGATAGTGCCTCTGACCGTAGACCTTCAGATTTTTACTTAGTCTCTCAGGCATTTAATACTTCGTGTTCTGTAATGTACTATTACAGGTTTGTCTTTCTCAATGCTCAGTTCTCCCTTACATGGGAAGTTCTTCTTGAAACTTAACCCTGGGATTCAACCCCCAAGGATAATGAATAAAACATTACTATGGCCAAGACTATTCCATTCTGCTATAAGGAGAGGTAATTGTTAGATGGTCAGAAATTAATACACTAAATTATAATTATATTTTTCAGGAGATCTTTCCCTACCAAACAAGAGCAAGTTATGCCAATAAGCAGTCCTCTGGGAAATGAGGGTAAGAACTGGTGCAGGCAGGGTGGGGTTTGGCAAGAATTGTCTTTAAGCATTAAAGAGGAGACATTAAACTTAAATGAAACAGAGTATAGATTTCATAGTGTTTGTCAGTTTCCAAACAAATTCTATTAATTTAGGAAAGTTTGTTTAACCTCCTTAAACCTCCTTCACATTAACAGAATGAACACAAAAGCATAGCAATTTTTATAGGGCATGATGAGGGTAGTAAGCATCATTATTATTACTATTATTAAACTCTGCAAATTTTTTCCATTTCCAGGCCCTTGATAACTGGGTATTATTTCTTAATTTTTCACTTTAAGGACTACTGAAATTCTTTAGTTTATTTACCTTGGTCTATTCTGCAAACCAAAGATTTGTCTTTATTAACATTTTTGTATTTGTTTAGCCCTCTATTTTCTTCTTAAAATATTATTTCCTTTACTTAAATGACCTATTATAAGAACTTGTGAGGAAAAAAGGAAATCCAACATTATAAGCATCATTTTTCCCCTGATTAATCCCACTTTCATACTCACTTACTCTCAGAGGTAAGCACTGTATCTACTTTGGGGAGGTTTAAAATATACATTATTTTTGATGGAGTAATAATTTCTTAATTTCTTTCTTCCTGTTTTACTTGATGCTTCTTCCTTCTTTCACAGATGTTAGCCTCTGCCCCCTTCAGATATTACCCATGTTAAATATCTGATAGGCATTCTTTATTTTTCTTCATTGTTGTGTAATCCCATGTAGACATATAATACATAAAATTATATTTAGAGCATTTTAGTCATTGTTCTATGTAATTAAGATCATGTTATATATTCTTTTGTGCATCTTTATTTTCTCATTCACCAATATCACAGGCAAATACTTTTGGCTGAGATTACTAAGTCAACTTCCTATTAAGAAACTGTATTTTTTTCTCCATCTTTGCCTACTAACATTGCTACAATAAAAATTCTTGTTCCTATGTCTTTATGTGCTGGTAATTTTATTCCATAGGACAAATTTCCATGAATGTCATTGCTAGGTTGATGAATATAAATGATTTTTCAAGATTAACTCTTATATTTCTAAAAAGCCAACGACATTGAATTTCTACTTATAATTTATGAGTAGTCTTTTCTCTTCAGCAACATTAGGAATAGGAGTTACCGCTATTTACATATCTTTTTGATCTGATAAGTGACTTATCAACATTACTTCAGTATATTTCTTTGAGTATTTGGGAATTTAAAATCTTCTCATATAGATTTACTATTGTGCATTCAGAGTATATAGTATGTTCATATTATTTGGCATTTTAAAAATTGTGCTGTTTTTATTTTTATTGGACTTTGTAAAATCTCTATTTATATTATAGATACTAATGGTTTTCATAAATATAAATATTTTTTCCATATCTACTCATCTGAAAAGTTGATACAACTACATATTAGAATATATACAAAGAAATCCTGGATAGAAGAAACTATAGAAAATATGAATCTTTTTTAACTGTTGCAAAAAAATCTAGGAAACTACAATGAAGTGATGGACAGCTTCTTAACTAAGCCTAGAAATGCAAAATCTATGAAAGAAAAGAGAACTATTTGGCTATATAATAAACTGCTTTATGTAAACAGAGGCAATAAAAATATTTTTATGTCAAACTAAATGAGAATCTATTTTATTGTATGGATATTGACCTCAGATAGGATTTCAGAGCAAATAGACAATTTTGTTTTCTGTGGCTTCACAAAACTTGCTTAGCAGCTTACAAAAGGAAACTGACGGCAGAAAATTCAAACTTTATTTGATAAGGTATTTTAGTCCTTACTGTCATTCTCTTTTGTCTTGGAAAAAGTTGAGGAGACAGTCCCCAGAGAAAGGGTATTATGGAGCAAATCTAAACTAAAAATCAAATGTCATTTCACAGACATCTCCTCTTTCTCTCTTCCCATTGGACATCATGGCTAATGAACATAAATCACATGAGAATTGTTACCTTCCCCTGTAAGTTAGAGCACACACCAACCTTAATAAAGTTCCCTATCCTTCTCATTTATTTTGCAAACCTGGCAAGGAGAATTCTGGAAAGTGCAATAAATACCTTAAAACTTTGTAATGTGATGCCAGAAAAACACATCTGGTCATCTGCAATACTTTATTCCTATTCTCATATTTTCTGAGTTCATCCTAAATGGAAATCTCATAATTTTCCACTTAAAGGGTAGAACAAGGGAAAATTAAACAAACTTCATATCAGTTTTACGATCGAATAGCTTGTGAAAAGGTTGTTGAATCTGCATGCTTCTAATCCATCCTATTTGAATTCAAAGCTTCTTGGACAAACACACACAGACACACAATCGTTCTATCTCTAATGCTTAAAATAGAGGTATGTAGAGCACTTTTTTGAAAATTATACGAAACATACTGAAATTTGGGTGTTTTGAGCACCAATGGACCATTTATCATTTTATTACTTAGAAAATTTTGACTCAGCCTGTTTCTTAATTCCATTTATTTGTTTTAAAGTGCTAAGTCATGCTTTAGTTGTTTCTACTGGAAATGAAAACTTTAGAGCAGAGCAGTCTTGAGTTCAAATCTTCTGTATGCTATACTAATAACTTGTAAAAATAGTTTCTCTGAACCTCCAAATTCAGATTTCTGCTTGCAAAATTAATCTTTCATTAAATGGGAAAAAATATTGACAAATCTTTCTGCCTATTCTACGCCATATTGCAATGTTGTGTAAAAAAATTTACTCCTGTTATTTATCCTTATACTCTAGCAGGAAGATAGGAGTTAAAGTGTAGTATTTAATAGCTTTCCATACCTTTGCGGAGGCATAGAAGAATATGAAATCTTAGACGCAAATAATTTTTATGTTGAGTGAAAAACAGAAAACTCCAGTGTCACAGAATATTAAACTGCTTTCCAAAGCCATTGAGTAACTTGCTTAGTTGTGCAGTGACTTAGTGGCAGGATCTGAACTATAATTCTTGTTGTCTTTCTTATCTCAATGCTCTTTCCATAGTAACAGTTTAAAATGAAGTTTACAAGACTTCATTGAACCTTATCATTCTGGATCCTCAACTCTCAACCATGGAGTGAAAAAATCCGGTATGCAGTTGGTGCAGTATGCAGCTGGATGCAATGCCAACCAATACACACAGGTGGTGATCGTTTGTTTTGACATGCAATATAAATTGAAATATGCTGAGTTATGTATAAATAAAAGTTCTGAAAATCCAAGCAGCCCCTTCCAACTGCTACTTTTTTAAGAAAATTCACTTTTCCTTACCCGCTGTTCTAACCCAGTTGCTATGTTCCTGTCTGATCTCTTTTGTCTCACATTGTTAAAGTATTTCCCTATGTTGACCAAGGGAAAGCTTATACTCAAAATAAGAATAACATCCTCTGAAGATGCTGCTCACAGAGTTCTACACAGGAGCAGAGGAATAGATCATGTGGCCTTTTGAGGTCTCAGCCACAATTGGGAACCGTCAGCATAGGTGTAATCAGGTAAATAATCAGTTAGCCTGTTTGCTGCAACTTCAGAGATACAAATTTCCTAGTCTGTTTCAGTTGTTAGCAATTCCTTCCAGTCTAATGTTAGTGATAACAACTCAAATTACTTGAACTTTTTGAATATAAAATAGCATGTCGACTTTTTAAATCAAAAGATCTCTTTTTTAGAGTGGATATTATATTGAAGTTACTGGGGAAAACTTGCCTCAAAAGGGAGCAAAGCGGAATATGAGAATTAGATCCACCCAATGCATTTGTTTTCCTGCATTTCCCTCTGGCCCATCATCATTATCCCCTCCTTCCTTCTCCAGTGTTGATATTTTATTTTCCCTTCTTTGTGTCCTTACTGCTGTGGGGGACATTATCTATGATAGTAGACATCAACCAATGCATTGTATTAATAATAACTAAAGTACATTTATTACTTTGGTAATTACTGAACCTCAGTGAGAAAGGACAAGAAGTTATTGAATTCCCCCCTTCTGTAAGCTTCATTAGCAAGGGCTTCCTGGAGAGTCAGTCTTTTGGCTGAATTCTAGGAGAGAAAATACCAGATCTAGGGCTGATCAGGAAAGGCCACTGGCCCAGGTTAGAGGAGAAAGCACAGGCAATGTCCTTAATGATAAGATATATCCTGAGCAATATTATAGTTAAGGAGACCTTAGAACTTATCATGCACACAAGAACATTTCTGAGGATGGAAGGGTTCTATCAGTAATTATGTCAGGACAGTAGGAGTAAATTCAGCCGTCCTGGGCAAACTGACACATACGGTCTCCCTAATTATATGATCTTGAGGGCATTTTCCAACACTTGTTAACTCAAGAAAATTGTGAACTTGAACTTGTGAAATCTCTTTACTGGTTCCACTTTTTTTGCTTTTCAGAATCCCTATAAGTGACTTTACTTTTGTCAATTAAGATTTTTTAAACAATATTACAGTCTAAAGCAATGCTTGCCTTTACAGTAAAATGCAGAGTATGAGTAAGTGAGTAGGGCACTTAAAGTTATTATATAATACATAATAAATGTTATTAACAATAAAAAGTATTATATTTATTTATTAAAAATTACAGCAGTGGTAGAGTTAAATATTAAAATCTGCTGTTTTCCATAACTTCAGTTTCTGAAAATAGTACTTGAGCTTGTCTTTTATATAGTTTATACCTTGGCTAGCTGCAATGTTCAGTGAATATTCTGCAATTATTATTTCTATAATTGTTATTACTCATTTTAACAAGAAAGTATAACAATTCCACTTTCATATAGTGCAAAGTAATATAAATTATGATTTGATTTAACAAACATTTGAAATTTGAGTATATTGATGTCCCAAATTACCTTACTGTGAATATTACTGCAAAAATCTGCCAAAGCACAAGGAACCAAATTTTTATTAAAAGATATGATTATGAGCAAATAAAAATGTTTTAATTGTAATGATTACATACTGGAATAAGCTACATTAATCCAGTGGATGATATATCTACTGTATATTAAAGGTAACAAAATTTTCTCATTATATAATGTGATAGTATTATAGAACATAAAAGTATATATCCTCTTGTGCTCAATATTTGCTTTTAGATTACCTGACCCTGAAATCTAGTACATGAATATATGTAATTATAGGTAGAATTTTTTTCTGTGAAAAAAGTGCTTGAATGTACAGCAGGGACCCTCTCCCATTCTGAAAAAGTGGTTATCTTCCAATGCTGGGTTGGTGGAAAAATAGACAACACCATGTTAAAGTAATGCTATTAATCCACATGCTAAACAGAAAATATTCCAAAAGTAATGAATAAAATGAATATTTGAATATCTTGGTTAAATACTTTTAAAAAATGCTATACTGGAGGTCCTGGAACTCCAGCTTCTCCCAATTCCCCCTGGTCACCTTCCTCACCCTGAAAAACAACAGGAAAGAGCACACCAAATGTTACTCTAGCAAATGAACATAGAAATAGGTTCAGTCTAACTCAATATGTTTTAAATTCATTTGGCATCCCCTGAATTATTCTACTGTCTTAAATTATTTTATATGGGTAATCCATATACATTATAGAACATTCAGAAAATACAGAGATGTATACAAATAAATTGCCCGCCCAAATCCCCCCATTTAACTATAAATACCAATAACGTTTAGATGTTATCCTTTCGAAGTTTTTCTAAAGAGAGGGAAAGAGGAAGACAGACAGAGAGGGAGAGATACATTGCAAGTGTGTATCTGGGAGTATTTTTAAAAAATGACCATACTATACCAACTTTTCCATAAGCTACAATATTTTAAATCATGATTCTCATTTTAGTTTTCCTTATTATAATTTTTTTACTATACACAATTTTTAAATGTAAATCAGTCTTTTTTTAATTGGTTATACCTTTGATATCACTCACAGAAAAGCCTTTTCTGCCCCCAAAATATTCATCTATATTTTTGTTTTAGTAATTTTATAATTTCTTACATAGAAATCTTTATTTATCAGCAATTTCTTTTGATGTAAAATAAAACATAGAAATCTTTTTCTTTTTTCTTGGTAATTGATCACTTGTTCCAATATCATTTATTGATTAAAAGATTCTCTCCACACAGGTTGGAAAATTCATTTTTAACATATACTAAATTGCTAAGTTTAATATAGACTTCTATTCTTCTCTACTGATCTGCTGTATGATGTTGTCAACACCACATTTACATTTTGGGAATTTTATAATACATTTTAATTTCAAGTAGGGAGAATTTTCTTACCTTTATTTCCATTTATGGTTACTGTTATTTTTTATATTTTGCTAAATGTTTACTTTTCCAGGTAAACTTTAGAATCATTGGACAGATCTTTACAAAAATACTACTTGCTTTGTATTAGGACTGCATGAAGTTAATAGATTAATATGGCAAGAATTAGGATCTTTACAATATTGAATCTTTCCTGAAACACAGTGTATCTCATTCAGTTAAATCTTTTCTTTTTATTTTCATCAATAAAGTTTTGTTCTTTTCTTCAAAAAAAATTAAAATCTGATTTACTCTGTCACTCTCCATTCCTACTCCTAGAGATAACAACTTTTAATGCTTCTGCATACTTTCTGGTAATTTTATACATATGTGAATAGTGACACATATTATATTTATTCCCTTATGTAAATACACAGAATGATGCTACATGCATGCTCAGAAAGTTGTTTATTTCCTTGAAGATTTGAGTATTTTTGCGCATTTATAACTATATCTGAATTTTTATCTATATAACATACCTCATTTTATTGACAGCTGCATAGCAAAGGGAATGTTTTGAAAGACTGTAAAAGCCTTCCCTGCCACTCTGTACTGAGAGCTATAAAATAAGAGAGCAAAATTAAAATACACATTGAATAGTAATTCAAATTTTATGTTCCTGACATTAAATTCACATTTTTACACCAACAAAATAATCATAAAATAATAGAATGTAGTGTCAGTAAAGTAGATGACTTTGGGATGGATAAAATTTCAACTGGTGGCTTTGACTTACATTAATACATACAGCAAATTTAGGGTTCCAAACAGCCTCTACCCCAAATGTCTCAGATTTCCCGCATCATGATACTTTCATTCACGTTGCTGTGTGGCACTATGCCAGGCAAGTTACATTAAAGATCACATACTTCACATTAGATACTTAGTATTAACTCTATGCTGAAGCTGATCATTTTAGAGTTGTGTGGGGAATGGGAAGCTAAGTTTTCAACTCACAGAGCTGTTTTCCATTGGTAACCCTAGGACATTTAGAGTTGTGAAAATCATAAGGAATTCCTCTCCAAGCATCTTGGAGGCCTTGGATGATTATATAGATCCTTTTGTCCACACTTCACATCACTACACCAGGAAGGCATTATTATACTTATTTTATAGATGAGGAGCCTGAAGCACATAGAGAGCAAGAAACATTCCCAGAATGATATAACTAATGACTTAAGGGTAGGGGCTCAAACCTATGCTTGTCTGCCTCCAAATCCATGCTACTAATATCTTTTTATTCTGATTCTATGAGGTCTTAAAAGGCAAAAGACATTCTTCTTTGAAATGTGTCTGATAGCTTGCTAGAACCTATCTACATAGTTTTTGGGGTGGTCTAAATAGTGTAAGTTATGTCAGATGACAAGGCAATCTTCTTGACAATGAGAAATTAGAATGAAAAGCAATGTGGTAGTGAGTATGACTGAATCTTTCCAATAATAGCTATCTACATGGAAAATAGTGCCAAGATTAACCAGATGACAAAGAATCAAAGAACAAATTTTATGAAAGTTGTTTAAATCAGGAATTTACTTTTTAAATTTTGGTTTTCACTTTTGAAGTGCTGATACAGATATAGAAAGATTAAATTTTAGAAATTCTTAGGCAATTATGAACATTTTCAATTGTATTTTTTCATGTTGTAAGCAATATCAGTTCTGTAAATGTCTTCAAACAGATAGTAAAATGATTGCAAGTAATTGAAATAATTAACAAATATGTATTAATTGACTTCCTGAATTTTTATGTTTCAAGAAACCAAGAGTTGAAACATTAATCATGAAGTGGGTAAATGAGAGCATCATACAATATTTCATTCTGTTTGGTTTCTCAGATCGACCATGGCTGGAGTTTCCACTCTTTGTGATCTTTTTGATTTCTTACATTGTGACTATCTTTGGCAATCTGACCATTATTCTGGTGTCACGCCTGGACTCCAAACTCCATACCCCCATGTATTTTTTTCTTACCAGTCTGTCAGTTCTAGATCTTTGCTACACCACATGTACAGTTCCACAGATGCTCGTAAATTTATGCAGCATCAAGAAAGTAATTAGTTATGGTGGCTGCGTGGCTCAGCTTTTCATGTTTCTCGCCTTGGGGGCTACTGAATGTGTTCTGCTGGCCATGATGTCCTTTGATAGGTTTGTAGCTATTTGCCATCCTCTCCATTACTCAGTGATCATGCACCAAAAGCTCTGCCTCCAATTGGCAGCTGCATGCTCGATTACTGGTTTTGGTAACTCAGTGTGGTTGTCTACCCTGACTCTCCAGCTGCCACTCTGTGGCCCCTATGAAGTAGATCATTTTCTCTGTGAAGTCCCTGCACTGCTCAAATTGTCCTGTGTTGATACAACAGCAAATGAGGCTGAACTATTCTTTGTCAGCGTGCTACTCCATCTCATACCCCGACACTCATCCTTATATCATATGCTTTTATTGCCCAAGAAGTCTTGAGAATCCAATCTGCTGAAGGTCAACAAAAAGCATTTG
This sequence comes from Indri indri, assembly GCA_004363605.1. Classification (NCBI taxonomy): domain Eukaryota; kingdom Metazoa; phylum Chordata; class Mammalia; order Primates; family Indriidae; genus Indri; species Indri indri. Next base: position 61,250 of record RJWJ010005779.1, read on the forward strand.
GGACATGTGACACCCATCTAATTGTGGTGTCACTTTTTTATGGTACAGCTATCTCCATGTACCTACAACCACCTTCTCCCAACTCCAAGGACTGGGGAAAGATGGTTTCCCTCTTCTATGGAATCATTACACCCATGCTGAACCCCCTCATATATACACTTAGGAACGAAGAGGTAAAGCAAGCCTTTAAAACGTTGGTTGCAAGAGTCTTCTTAATCAAGAAATAAGAAATATGCAAATGATAGGCTCTGTTAAAGATGTAATGTTTACTTAGTCTACTAACTTGTCTTCAAATTGCCCTATTTTTATCATTCCTGCAGATAACTTTTTTTTGTTTTGTTTTTTGTGACAGAGTGCTAGAGTGCCGTGACATCATCATAACTCACTGCAACCTCAAATCCCTGGGCTCACCATTTGATCCAGCAATCCCATTACTGGGCATCTACCCCAAAGAACAAAAATCGCTCTATGAAAAAGATACCTGCACCCGAATGTTTATAGCAGCACAATTCACAATTGCAAAGGTGTGGAAACAGCCCAAGTGTCCATCAATACATGAGTGGATTAGTAAAATGTGGTATATGTATACCATGGAGTACTATTCACCTTTAAGAAACAATGGTGATATAGCACCTCTTGTATACTCCTGGATAGGGTTGGAATGCATTCTACTAAGCGAAGTATCCCAAGAATGGAAAAACAAGCACCACATGTACTCACCATCAAATTGGTAGTAACTGAACAACACGTAAGAGTACATATAAGAATAACATCTATTGGATTGGGGGGAGAAAAATGGCGGAGTTAAGGTAGCCTCCTGGTTCCCTGTCTCCAGAGAAAGAGATGTAGATCTCGGTCTGCTACACACGACCGGATCTCTCTCCTGCAAAAACAGCGAGGTGAATCGGTGGAGATTCAGGGGGGCCACACAAATCTGGAAAAAGAATAAGGCGAACAGGAGATTGGAATGCAAAACCTGGAAAGCGCGGACAGACAATAGAGAGTGGAGCGTGAGACGGCAGCGCCAGCCGGGTCAGTAAGTGCACCAGGATAAGTCCCTCACAAGACAGTCTAGCCTCCCCACAGACTTACAAGCCCACCGAGAGGCAGGGGCTTGTGTGAAGTGGATGTAGAATTGTGTCAGGAAACGTGGGGCCCAGTGGTGAGGGGACACGAGCTGGAAGCAACTTGAACTTCCCGGAGCTCCGTCAGGACTGCACCAGCCAGGGGAGGAGCCGGTCCAGGCCACCACCGGAGGCAGTTAGGAGTCAGGAAGCTGGTCTCTGGCACCTGGCGGGTCTTGAACGGGGAAGTGATTGCTGAGTAGAGGACTCTAACCTGGAAACTGCCGCTGGCGATTGGGATTGCTCAGGGTGGGCCAGTAGAAATGAGAGCTATTGCTGGTCTGGCGTGAGATTGGGGAGGGAGACATAAAGGAGACGGTGGGACACCCTGGTGTCCCGACTGACTCCCTGATCGGGTACCTCCCAGCCCCTGAGCGGCTCCCTCTGGAGCCAGAGCCCTGGGGGCGGGCCAACACCAGCTCAGGGCCCACAGCAGGTCGCAGTACGGTGCGGATCGGCTTCTTTCCCCGAGCCTGGGAGCCCTCGCAACCAGCTCGGCGCTTCCAGGACTTAAAGTTAATCAGCCAGGCCCGATTAATTGAGCGGTGAATTCTGAGTGCCTCCCCAGCTGAGAGGGAACTCTGAGTGCCTCCTTCAGCCTGCGGAAGCTGAAGGCATTGGGGTGTTGGGCAGACGGGTGAGCCAGCCCCTCCCCCTGGCCAGTGTCTTTCCACGGCCTGTGAGCTTGCAGCAGCGAGACATAAAACCCCTGGGGCCTTGGCACTGACCAATAGCTGACAACCCAGTGACTTTCCTTGCCAGACCGGTTCAGGTCATCCGGTAGGATTGCATTTCCGCCTCCGGTCAGCTACCAACAGAGAAACCGGCAACTAGGGAATAAAAACCCCAGCAAGGGACCAAAACAAGCTCCCGAAGTAACCCCTCCCATCAAGAGAACCCTGGACAACAAAATAGCGGCTCCCTCTAGTGGCAGAACAAAACAAAAGTAACAGCGGACCAGGATGGGAAGGACCCAGCGAAAGATTTCTGGAAGCATGAAAAATCAAATGGAAAGCACACCCCCAAAGAGGAACACCAGCCCTCTAGCAATGAACACTAACCAGGTCCAGAATACTAAAATGATGCAAGAAGAATTCCAAACATGAATTGTAAGTAAGCTCAATGATATGCAAGGAAAAATGGATAACCATCATAGGGAAACCACAAAAAAAATCCAGGACTTGGAAGAAAAATTCACTAAAGAAATTGAAATATTAAAGAAAAATCAAACCGAACTCCTGGAAATAAAGGGCTTATTCAGAGAACTTCAAAACACTGTGGAAAGCCTCAAGAACAGGGTAGACCAAACAGAAGAAAGAATCTCAGAGATTGAAGACAGCTCCTTCCAAATGAATAAGTCAGTCGCAGAGATTAAGCAGGAAATAAAGAAATCAGAAGCAAGTTTACAGGAAATGCAGGACTATCTAAAAAAACCTAACCTGCGATTGATCGGTCTTCCGGAAAATGAAGAAGAAACCACGCAAGGGCTGGACAACGTATTTGAAGATTTAATAGAGGAGAATTTCCCAGGCCTTGCTAAAAATCTAGATATACAGAAACAAGAAGCGCAGCGGACCCCAGGGAGATTCAATGCAAACAAAAAGACACCACGTCACGCAGTCATCAGATTGAGCAAAATAGCCACTAAAGAGGCCCTTCTGCAAGCGGTAAGGCGAAAGAAACAAGTAACATACAAAGGAAAGCCCATCAGAATAACTTCAGACTTCTCAACTGAAACCCTCCAAGCAAGAAGAGCCTGGGGCCCCATTCTCACTCTTCTGAAACAGAATAATGCCCAGCCTAGAGTTCTGTACCCTGCAAAACTAAGTTTTATATATGAAGGAGAAATAAAGACATTCCCAGACAAACAAAGTCTGTGGGAATTCACCAAGACAAGACCAGCTCTCCAGGAAGTACTCAAAGCTGAATTACACAAGGAGCAGCACAACAAACACTCACGGATGTAAAACCATTCAAAAGCTAAAGCTCAGAGGCTAGAATCCACAATGGCTCAAGAGAGAAACCAAAGCAACAAAAAGCAACTCAACAGCTTGATGAACAATTTACCCCATTTATCAGTTCTTTCAATAAATGTGAATGGCTTGAACTCACCTCTCAAGAGACACAGATTGGCTGAATGGATAAAAAAATACAAGCCAGGTATCTGCTGTCTTCAGGAAACGTATCTAACCAGCAAGGATGCATTTAGACTCAAAGTAAAGAGGTGGAAATCAATATTTCAAGCAAATAGAAGCCAAAAGAAGGCTGGTGTAGCAGTTTTGATCTCAGACGACTTAGTTTTCAAACCAACAAAAGTAATGAAAGCCAAAGAGGGCCACTATATAATGGTGAAGGGTACACTTCAACAAGAAGACATAACAATTCTAAATATGTATGCACCCAACCTAGGTACACCCAGATTCATAAAGCAAACTTTACTTAACCTAAATAATTTGATGAACAGCAACACCATTATAGTCGGAGATTTCAACACCCCACTGACAACACAGGACAGATCCTCCAATCAGAAAATGAACAAAGAAATTATGGACTTAAACAGAACCTTAGAACAAATGGGCCTGATTGACATATATAGGACATTCAACCCAAAAACCGCAGAATATACTTTCTTCTCAGCAGTTCATGAGACCTTCTCTAAAATTGACCATATATTAGGACACAAAGAAAGCCTCAAAAAATTTAAAAAAATAGAAATTATACCATGCATCTTCTCAGATCATAGTGCGATAAAAATAGAAATCAACCCCAGCAGAAACACTCATCCCTGCACAAAGTCATGGAAACTAAACAACTCCCTGCTGAACGATTCCTTCATAAATGATGAAATAAAAGTTGAAATCAAAAGACTCTTTGAACTAAATGACAAAGGTGACACAAGTTACCAAAATCTGTGGGACACAGCCAAAGCAGTCCTGAGAGGAAAGTTTATCTCCATAAATGCTTATATCCAAAAGTCAAAAAGAACATGAACAGACAACCTAATGAATCGACTCAAAGAACTGGAAAAAGAAGAATAGACCAACCCTAGGCCCAGCAGAAGAAGGGAAATTATTAAGATCAAATCAGAGCTTAATGAAATTGGCAACAGGGAAACCATACGGAAGATTAATAAAACAAAAAGCTGGTTCTTTGAAAAAGTAAACAAAATTGACACACCCCTGGATAAACTCACGAAAACCAGAAAAGAAAAATCTCTGATATGCTCCCTCAGGAACAAAAAAGGAGAAGTTACAACCGATGCCAAGGAGATTCAAGGTATAATTTATGAATATTACAAAAATCTCTATGCACACAAACTGGAAAACGTGGAGGAAATGGACAAATTTTTAGAAACACACAGTCTCCCTAGGCTCAACCAGGAAGGAATAGAATTCCTGAACAGAACAATATCAAGGACTGAAATTGAAACAGCAATAAAAAACATCCGAAAAAAGAAAAGTCCTGGACCAGATGGTTTCACACCCGAATTTTACCACACCTACAAAGAACTGGTGCCCATCCTGCACAAATTATTCCACAACATCGAGAAGGATGGACTCCTCCCCAACACGTTTTATGAAGCCAACATAACTCTGACACCAAAACCAGGAAAGGACGCATCAAAAAAAGAAAACTACAGACCAATTTCTCTTATGAATATAGATGCAAAAATTCTCAACAAGATTCTAGCTAACCGAATCCAGGTGCTTATTAAGAAAATAATCCACCATGACCAAGTGGGCTTCATTCCAGAGATGCAGGGATGGTTCAACACATGCAAATCTATAAATGTAATTCGCCACATAAACAGAAGCAAAAACAAAAACTATGATACTCTCAATCGACGCAGAAAAGGCATTTGACAAAATTCAACACCCTTTTATGATAAGGACACTTAACAAAATAGGCATAGATGGGGCTTACCTAAAAATGATACAAGCCATTTATGACAAACCCACAGCCAACATCATACTGAATGGGGAAAAATTGAAAGCATTCCCACTTAGAACCGGAACCAGACAAGGT